>VZTY01035089.1:126262-223065 GCA_013400935.1 Turnix velox
ATGCATTCATTCTTAGCTTGATGCTAGTATAAAGACATCCTGGGCTAGTTAGCCAGCTGCTCCCTGTCATAATTCAGCCAGTCCACAAGGACTTTAATTTAAGTGACACCCACAAAACAACACTGGCACGTGCCCTTCTAAAGGCTCTACCTTTGGCAAACGCTCAGTGTCCTGTTTTGAGAAAAAAACACCTCATAAGTTCACCCAAATTTCTAAGCTTCCAGCTTCTGAAGAAATTAAGAGCAAGCCAATTGTCCAAAATTTCACTGCTTGTCATAAAAGGAATGATTAATTTCTGCTGACACATAAATTCACAAATAGAAAAGCTACAATTGGGAAGAGTAGCTCAGAATCTTTTTATTAATAGACCTATTTTATTATGAATATTATTATTAATAGACCTCTTTTATTAATAGACCTTAGCTTCCAGCTTAGAAATTCAACTCTTCAGAGCTAGAATTTCAGATCTCATGCTGGAGATTCCTTTCCTCACCACCTCAATTCTTCCAGGAAAAAAACAAACTAAAGCACATATCATACCCAAGATACACCAGTCTGGAGGATATTTCCATACCACAAACTTATTGACATCTCTATGATATTCTTCAATAGTTGGCACTGCTGCATTTCAGAAATAATACTTCTGAAATTTATTTATACCATGTTAAACTTAGATAGATCCCCTGTGCAACTCATGGAAGGTAATCACTGATACATCTGTTTCTGTCATATTTAAATTCATAGCCTAATTCAATTGCAAATAATTAGCTCTTTATCACCGTGAAATTCACATTACTAAATAAGAAAGGGCCAACATGATCCTCAGCTACTTAACAAAAGGAATTAAAAGGAGGAAAGGGGAAACTGTAAACCCTAGCAGTCAGGTTCCCCCCAGTAAATCAAACACAATCAGTTCTGCTTGCCCATCACAATCTAAATCCCTTTGGTTTTGTCACAGATTTACAGAATATACGGCCACACATATCAGTTAAGTCCATCTTTCATTTTTACAGCCTGAAGAGGGGAATTATTTAGTCAAAATAACACGAGTACACAGCTCTTGTAATACTGTTGTGACCTCGGTTTCTAACACCTACTTTAGAGCACTACTATAACTCAAGAACGTTTTTTTTTTCCCTTGCAAGGACATCTTAATTATCCCATCCGTGACATGAATGTTTTTGGAAGATAAAGTCTGTAATTAACTTGTTGCCAAACAATATGTTTACTGTCCCTGAAGGTCAGTTCTCATATAAAGACATAAGGACACTTAACTTTGGGAGGTGTGTATTGTAACTGCCGTCAAATATTAACCAAGTGGTCATCCATTATCTAGAGCAGCAGCAATCCAGAGTAGGAAGATATTCCAAGCCCCATAAAAAAGCTGCATTAAAATAAACCTCTACAGAGCCTTGCAACAAATAAGTACAACCAGGGAGGCAGCATTTGACCCACTGTAACAGGATTTGTCAGAAATTCCACTTCATCTCAGTTGTCGGTGGGTAGTGGGAGAAATTGCTCAAGACAGCCAAATAAGATTGCTTCTGTACTACAGAAACCTGCCTTTCTTGATTGCCCTTGGCAGGAGAAATTAAATTTTGAGATTGTTTGAAAAGATTTTGATGAAAACTGCAAGGGTTCTGAATTTACACTACAAATCTGCATACACCAGTGTGGCAAAGGGACCTGTATTGTGTGAAGGGCAGTGTGAGCCAGAGTATGGACATAGAATTATAGAATGGTTTGGATTGGAAAGGACATTAAAGATCATCAAAGCTATTATTGCCCTCTGAAGCCATGAAGGGCAGCTTAGCACTGCCAGTGACACTCCTAAAACTAAGGAGCACCCTGTTTCCAGAAAATGAGGAGGTTTAATGAAAGCTCTATTATAATACATCAATTGGTTGTATACATGACCTAGGAGAGGTACAGAGAGGTAAAAAAGGAGAAAATATGCAACATGAAAAGAGAAAATTATAAAAATTAAATATATGTAGAGTACTGCTGTGCCCAGTGTTGCTCAGTCTCTGACTCACATCCTCATCGTTATGCTGTATTTCAACAGGAAACCTAACAGACACTTGGCCCTTGCTTTAAATACACTCAGCCTGCAGTCAGAGACAGATGGGAGGTATGAAGGGCAAAGGAAAGCAGCTAAGATCAATCAAAGGAAGAATAGAATAATCTTTTTCCACCAGGACAAGCTCTCCCCATTCTAAGCTCACAGCATGTACCCCCTTCCACACAGAGGAGCAGGTAACAACTGAGAACGTGTGTTTCCCTCAGACTGTTGGATGATATGGGATCTGCTTGTGAAGAAAAATGGCATATGGAAGAATGTGGCAAACAGGCAAGAGTGAGAGAAGTAAACAGGAAAAAAAAGAAATTCAGATGAGAAAAAAAGGGAAAAATGAAAATTATGAATATTCAAAGAAGGGTTCAGCTACAGAAGGGAAAATATTAAGAATTCAGAAAGGGAAAGAAATAAGGAATCAGGAATGCCAAAATGACTGAACATAAGAAGTGGAGGAGGCAAGGGAGCCTGGAGACATCCACATGCAGGTGTGGCTATTAGCTCTGCAGTGAACTGGTAAACAAGAAGTTCTTTTGGCATACCTCGGGCCATTAAGGAAGATACTTTGTATTTGTATCTTTCACACAGAAGTAGTTGATTCACCGTCTGGGTTGTTTGAAAAACTCATGTATGTCAGCACTTCAGATACTGCAATGGCTTGTTCGTGTTGAAACACGGGGCTATTTGCTGCTTTTCCGCTGAGAATAGATTAGATTTCAAATCCCCCTGCTTGGTTACCAAAAGCATTTCCATCAGCTGGAAACACTTTTCAATCCATCTTGCCAACTTTTGACCTACGCTGGTTTCTTTTGGAAGGTGAAACCGGTCAGGATCAAGCATGGATAAGCAATTCTCCACTGAGAGCATGTCAAATAGACACACGGCTTTTCCCCGAGCCAGTATACAGCAAATGTGTGTTTCTTGAGAATGGACACTCCCTCAGAGCTGGTCATATGAAAGCAAATGAAACCTATGTCACTCTTCAGCTTCTTTTGCAGATGAGCATCAGTATCACACATGCTATTCATTTTCTGTACTAATATTGGAGAGTGCTGCTCAGATACTGTCTACAGACCATCTAATTTGAAGAACGTAGCACATAAAAGAGATTGGATAAAGCATTTCTTTCTGCAGTGCAAAATGAAGAGTGTGATCACTAGATAAAATAATTGACACACTGTTTCACTACACATTTGGCTGAATGCTATGGTATAACAAGCTTTTATATGATAAGAGAAGGCTGTAGCTCAACTGAGAAACATTCAGCCTCATTCCTTCACCTACTGTCAGTGCTCTTCCCAAAGTGCCAGCCTGATGCAAGCTGATTTTTGATTGAGCTCTCCCCTTTGTGTGTGAAATGGAAGATAAAGCTTTACAATGCTGATGATGGAAGCACACCTAAGTCCTTGTTTGTGTTCTTCCCATCATTCCCCTTCACCATCCATCCATACATTTTTCTTCTTTTTTTTTTTTTTTTTCAAAACAGGTCAATACAAGTCCAGCTCCAACATCTCTTTAATTTCCAAGACGATCTGCTGACTAACTTCTTGTTTGCAGGAATGAAAGCTTCCTGGAGGTAGGTTGCAACCAGCAGAGTGTACAGATGCCTTGTTGCAGCAGGAAGAAGAAAAGCAGAGCTGAAGTCATTATCCCCTTTCACCATCACCACTCCCTATCCTCTGTGTAAACTCCCTGACAGCATTCTCCCCTTATCTTCTTCTTCAGTGTCAAGTAAAATGAAAAGGTTAAACTTGAAGGCTTGTACATGGCCTTTGGGTTAGACATTCACTTACTTTTTTTTGTTAAAAAACAAAAAGCACTACATGCAGCAAAATATTTTTAAAATCACAAAAACATTATGGTTCAAGGAGTAAATTTGCTACCTCAGTTGAATAACATGCAAAGTCTAATGCATCCCCCCAGAGAAATTCCTAATCTGACTACTGGAAGTCAGCTTCAGAAGCCAAGTTCTGCTCCAGTATCCAGCAGCATGCTGTAGGTGCTTTGTAACACCCTTCTGCTTTGCATTGCTCTATACAAAAATATAGTGCTACAAAATGGAAATAGGTAAGTATTCTTATTTCAGTCTGATGATGGTTTCCCTCTTTATTTCTCCTTCACATATCCACATTTGATAGAATCACAGAATCATAGAAAAGTTCAGGTTGAAAGGGACTTTAAAGATCATCGAGTTCCAACCCCTCTGCCCTAGGCCGGGACACCTCCCACTAGATCAGGCTGCTCGGTGCCTTGTCCAGCCTGGCCTTAAACACCTCCAGATTTCCTTCTCTTGCTCTCATACTTGGACAACTCAGTAGACTGTAAGAAGCTTGGATATAGTGCCAGAAAACCCACTAACTAAAAAGCCTGCTGTGAATTCAACTCATTGAGATCACAAGCTACTAAAACAGCATAACTAAATATTCATCTTCCTCTGCTAGATGCCAGCAAATGTCCACTGGATGACTGATAGCCCTGCAGACATATTCATCCATTGCTCACCAGTGTGAAGCTGAAGCCTACTAATGATGCAGCTTTTAGTTTACATTTCTTTGCAAAACATCAGCTTTTAGGCTTTCAGTATTTTCCAATCAATGCCAAGGTACAGGGTCAAAGCAGACGAGCCCCAGTTCTGCATTGACACCATAAATGATCAGAACAACTCATTGGCTGTGATTCATCTGTTTGTCTAGCAATAAGGAAATGTCTGCATTATCAGGATAGGTAAAACTTTATGATTAAGCTCTGGCTATGCTCACTCCTCATGGTATCTGCTTGAAGATAGCATTTAAAGGCATTTTTAAAAGACTCAGCACTTGATTTCCTATTCACTCATTGAGATAACATTGCAGAGAATGACTACAAAAGCACACTTTGGTAGAAGAACATATCTTTACACTCAGTATTTGCAACTAGCTTAGTTTTAGGGCAGAAGAAACAATAGAAAATGACACCAGATAACTGAATAAACACAGAAAGCAACTATGTTTTAAATGTATTTAGACATAGAATCAAGTCAAGGATCTTCTACAATGCAAAGGAAAGATCACGTGCAGTTCTTTGTTGTCTTAATGTCTGCTTCAAACACTGGTAGTCTTAAAATTTGTGCTGCATGAGTTTTTCATCTCTCCTCAAAGAGAAACAAGGTAAGCATTTGTTTTTCCAGCATGTACAGAGCAACTAAACAATTCATATTCTAATCCCATTCATAAAGCCATCAAATATGTTATACCCAACACCAAGGGAAGCCTAAAATGAAAGTCATTTTAACATGGTTGATTTACATGATGTTCATCTTTGTCTGTGTCATAGCAAGGATAAAGCAGGAAGGCAGGTAGGGCACAGTGCAGAGAGACCACCTTCCTGTCTCATGAGATAAGGCTATCAAATGAGGAAAGAGCTGTTAGACTAATGCAATCTAAGTTAACATTGGCAGCAATAAAAACCCTATGCCTTAGGGGATTTTGAACATGAAACTAAGTCACTTACTTAAAGTATCACATAACAGGTCTAGAACCAATAGGCACAGGCACTTTATTTATTTCTTTTTATGTATGAATGAGGTCTGCAAGCAGATACCTAGTGTCTTGCCGTGTCGTGACTGTAGAACAAGAGCAGATAGTTATCAGCTTAGCCTTAATTAATCTACTCCCAAATGAATACAGCATTTAGAAGGAAATAAATTGTAATTTTATCCTGGAAGACCACTTCAGACAAATGGGACAAACGGTGACCTTATCTGATTTGTGTCTACTCTCTAATCAGGCAGAGGCTTACTATAAGGGAATTTAAAATAATTCTAAAAATACCCAGCTGCTATTGCACATAAATATTGCATTTTCCTCTCTGGATGAAATTCTTCTGAGGAATATAGTTAAGTTGCTTAAGGCTTGTTTTTCTTACATCTCACATGGACATGCCTCAAATGTTCCTATCACAATTCCATCAAATTTTAAATCACCTGTGAGGAAATATCTACAAGCTCAAATATGTTCCACTGCCTGTGTTCTGCTATTTCAGTGTTTTAATTGTGTTACTTGATACAGCAGAACAAAGTTTGACATAAGTACTGAATCTCATAAATCATCACTTTATCAAAATGCATTCCTTTGAGGAAAGATAACATGGGCCATTTGAAAGTCCCCACTTTAGCTTAAAACCTTCTCAAACAGTCCTAACTGCTTTCAGAAAGACAGTGGCAGGATTATGCTCTGTCTGAGGCTAGGAAAAACCAAGTTATATTTATATGTTAGCTTATTTTTGCCTTTTTTTTTTTTAATTGTAGTAGAAGTGGGTTTTTTCCTATAAAAAAAGTGTCAAAAGCAAAATTAAATGTGAATTCAACATTAATTCAATAGTACAGACTCTGGAACAAAAACATAATAGCATTGTGCTGGAGGTGTATACTTAACACTGTGTTAGTGTTTTTCTTCATCTCTTAAAAACATTTTACTAAGAAAATGGTCAATGCTATAATACAAGTACAAGGGATTCAGCACATCAGAAACTCCCTAGACTTTACACCGACCAAAGTTTAACTGTGTTGCAGTAAGTTCCACTGAACTAATTGCTTAGGATGCTAATTGTTGCTTTTATAATGCTAAAATAGAGACACAGTAGGTATCACTCTCTAAAGGGAACCCAGCAATCTGGTCTAATTGTTAACTGACTAATGAAAATTAATTTTATAATTCACGGCAGCAGAAGCTTCACACTTGCAAGACATAATTTCTATAGCTTGAATCTGATAGGGGTGCACATGGACAGAGACTGCTGTCAAACACCAGGAGAGCAACTGGCACACAAGGCTCAGAAATTTTTCACAACATCTTGTTAAGAGAACTGCAAAGAGAAGGAACTGGAAGTTCTTCCCATTGCTCTTGCTCATTCTTTCAATTCATAGAATCATAGAATAGTTTGGGCTAGAAGGGACCTTAAAGATCATCAAATTCCAAACCCCTGCCATAGGCAGGGACACCTCCCACTAGATCAGGCTGCTCAGTGCCTTGTCCAGCCTGGCCTCAAACACATCTAGTCCCTCTCCAAAGACAAGCCCTGTCAGCTGGAGAGTAGCCCCAGCAATCAATGCTCAGTTTTGTAAACATATTCCCATGCATTATCCCAATACTCTGCATTCTCTCTTCTGTGTTTTCAGTCTATTTACAAAGTAAAGATTTGACTGCAACCAGCCTCTCTAATTTTCTTGCAGTGCATGGAGAAAAGGATTTCTGAGTGCTAAAAACAAGCACAGCAACATGCAGATCTTTATGTTTCACGGGGATTGAAAGGGACCTCAAGAGATCTTCAAGTCCAATTCTCCTGCCAGAGCAGGAACACCTAGACCAGGTTACACAGGAACATGTCCAGATGGGTTCTGAATGTCTCCAGAGAAGGAGACTCCACAACCTCTCTGGGCAGCCTGTTCCAGTGTTCTGTTACCCTCATTGTGAAAAAGGTTTTTTTACATTTCTCTGGAGCCTTCTATGTTCCAGTTTGTGCCCCTTTCCCCTTGTCCTATCATTGGAGGTCACTTAGAAGAGCCTGGCCCCATCCTCCTGACACTCACCCTTTACATACCTGTTTCTCCAAAGGTTGTCTCTGGAAAGGACAAAACATGAGTGCCCTTGGTTTCACCTACACCACCTGGCTTTATGGCACAGAACCACACAGAAAAGGGGGAGGAGAACAGGAATGAAGGCAGATATTCTGATACTTTTTGGCTAGAATAAAAAAGTCTGCAGAACCATTGCTACAGACAAGTGGCCCATGAATCCTGCCTTGCTCAGTCCTCAAAACACTCTTCAGTAGAATCAGTTGTGTACATGCTGGTCCAGAAGTAATGAAGACACTGCTTGAACACTGGCCTGTGTCACAGGTTCAAGTAGCCTGTGGGGTCCTGAGCTGACCTCACCTCACCTGTGAGAACATAACTAGCACTAAATTGATTTTCTCAGAGAGAGGAAAGGGAGAATCAACATTTATTCCAAGATCAAAACACTTTTCACTTAAAGAATTCAGCAGTCAAGAAAAATGAGGAGCAATCATTTTGTTCCCATGACAAACAAAAGCTTCCTTGCCAGTAGACATTGTGTATTGACAATAACCTGTAAGCATCATAGCACGCATAGTAATAAGAAGGTATTTTGCTGCAGTGGATTTCTATCTTGCAGGTACTATTTTTTGGCTCTAAACAGAAATCTTGAAGAATCAAAACATTGTATTTCCACTAAATAGCAACACTGAAATAGTTACAGTTCATGAGCATTTATTCCCCTCCACAATCAGCTTGTTCTAACATATCCTGATATAAATGCTGAGGCCATAAATAACAACTAAGAAATCATCAACCAATTCCAAATGTAAAGAACAGGAAGTTTGAGGGTTTTTTTTGCAATTAATTTGGTAGTGCACCGAGCTACCACCAAAAATGTCACACCAGATTAACCTTCTTTTTATTAACTGTGGCAGGTCAAATAATTAAAAAACCAAAGGTGTGTTGGTAATGAGATTTAACTCAAGGATATTAATTTACAATGACACAGGTTCCTCCTTTCTGTATTACCTCACATACTTAGTAAGAAATCCTTGAAGGGTCAAATTCTTATGTCATCTAGAAATTATTTTGATCACTGTCTCCCTGAACTGTATTTGTTTTGTTTCTAATACAACGTCCAGTTTTCATTCTGTAAGATCAGTCTGGCATTTTAGGGTCTTGATTGGAGTTCAAATGATGTCATAAACCACACTTGTCATCACCTGCTGTGTTACACAGGGCTCTGCAGTAACTATGTCACAGGCCAAGTAAAACCAACTTTTGTTAGCCACCTACTGACTGTGACATGTATGAACACCCCTTTATAAAAATTGAATATGTCCTCTCTCTGGAGGTGTTTAAGGCCAGGCTGGACAAGGCATTGAGCAACCTAGTCTAGTGGGAGGTGCTCCTGCCTATGGCAGAGGTTGGAACTAGATGATCTTTAAGGTCCCTTCCAACCCGAACCATTCTATGATTCTACTGTTCTATGACATGAGCTGGTATTTAATCAATCAATCAAAAAGCATTCAAGTAAACCAGCTTTCCATAGTTCTTGGCATATTTCTAGATGTGTTTTTAATGCACATGACAGCAGTTTCCTCAAAGATGATGAGATGCCAGGGCATGTAGCAGTAGAACAAGGAGTGAAAGGTCTAAAGAGACCCTCAAAAGCCACCTAGTCCAACCCCCCTGCAGTGAGCAGGAGTATCCTGCATTAGATCAGGCTACTCAAGAGCCTCATTAAGCCTGACCTTGAATGGACCCTCCAACTCCTGTCCCAGTGCCTCACCACTCTTATGGTGAAGAACTTCTTCATAATGTCCAATCTAAACCTGTCCTGCTCTAGTTTAAAACCATCCAGTAAGTACAGAGTTATTCCTGATCCTGAAGGTGATAATTTCATGTTGTAAAATGGATTTTAACATAGATTGAGAACACAGTGAAAACAAGATTAAAATGCAATGAGAAATCCTATTTTACTTTATTTTTACAAGGATATATTGAGGCTCACAAAAAAAACCCTGAGCTGAAAATAGGTGAAAATTTAGAGAACAGAGCAATCCAAGCTTGCTCTGTTCCTGTGCTTCCCTTTGCACTCATTTATGGTCACTAGGGGACCTGTTGCTCTTTTTTTTTTCTCCTTTTCATGCCATTCAAACACAGCAATAGCAGGCTTCATGCCTGGAGAGGATGGCATAAGCTCCTAGTACATTTCCCAGTCCCCAAACTCATTTAATATAAAATCCTCAAGTTGAGGAGATAACAGATATTAAACTGATAAAAACATATGCTACACTTGATCTTTGCCAAAAGGTCAAGAAGCAAACACAAGTCAGCACTCAATGGTTTCTTGGTCTGACTCAGGGAGCACTCTGAAACACCGAATAGTCCTCAGATTTTAACTTCACAGTAGCAACAATTCTGTAGCTTTGTTACTCAGATTTATTTCAAGAAGCTGCAGACAGACTACAGACCTCAAATAACTCACTCCAGGATTTCAATGAGCTCATGACTTTGCACATGCTGTAACTGTGCCAGGACAGGAACCTGGGGAAAATAATGATGGCCAGTCTCACAAATATTCCAGTCTTGGTCTAATAATTTCCTTATGAAAAACCAAAAACAATCAGGAAGAAAACCAAAAAAACAAGCGAACAAACAAAAAAAATCTTCCATCTAACTTCCTGCTGCCCTCCACCCTCTGTCCCAAGCTCTTAAGCAATCTCCTGGTTTCTAAGTCATTATAGCATTATTTTAGAACCTCTTCCCCATGGACTTGAGAGCAGCACATCTCCTCTACAAAAAAAAAACATTTCATAGAATTCTAAAAAGCCAGGGGACTTTTTAATAAATAACACACTAAGGGCAGAACTGCACACTGCAGTGCTTTTTTCCTAATGCTTGCTGGACTCATTAGAGCATCTTACACACTAATTCAAAGACTACATCTCAGTCTTGCCATAGCATGACTTTTAATTACTCTGTATCAGACTCCATAATGTATTAACATAGAAAATGTACACATTCAAAGAAAACTAAAGCTAAAAAAAAAGTCATTCCTGTGAGTGGAAACCAAAATGTCTTTTTGAGTTAACTAGTAATAACACGAGACATTTGAGTAACTCAGAACAAGATAACAATTTCTTTAAAACCATTGTCATTTTCAAGAATGTTTTGTAAACAAGCCTGGAAAGCTTTTTATTTCCCATTATATTTTCAATCACTCATTATAATCACTAATTATCCCTGAGAATAGAATGGCAGGTCAAAAGTAAAAGGAAATGTACTGTCATTGCAGAAATAGCCAGCTAATAAACTGATGCTGGTGTTCCACGCTGAGAGAACCAGTCAGCTAGAAGGTAATTGTTTTACTTCCAGTAGAGAGTATTTAGTGAATTGGTATCAGCAAATCTGATGGATTTTAATGAGTTAAAATATTTTAATAGCATAGCTTTGTTCTTTAATCACCTTTCCCTAAGGCTCTGAACAACATTTAAGCATGTGCTTAATTTGCTATTGAAGTCAACAGAACTTCCAGTGAATACTGGAAGTTAAACATGTGCTTAATGAGATTTAGTGAATCAGAAGGCGTAAAACCCAGTGTGAGCAGAATCAAAGCCCAGAGGCATTAGTCAAGTCCACCCTGGGTTTCCTTAAATATACAGGGCCTCCAAAATTAGAATGAAAATTTTATAATTATTATGACACGTCTACTCTATGTCTGTATCTCTGAAGTACTTACACAGCAATACACGTACCAGATTTCTTAGGTAGGTCATTAAAGGAGGAAGAGGAAAAAAAACCCTCTGAATGTACCCTAAAATAAAACCTTTTATGGATTTGTGATTTGTGTCAGTAGTTAAGCAACGCTCTTCGGCACGAGACAACCCTAAATATGAAAATGTAGTACCAATTAAAATGTTTTGATTGGGGGAATGGAGGGACGGAGTTAACATATGTATTTTAGCTCCTCTGTCAAAAGTAAGGAATGTAATCCAATATTACTATCCCACTTCCTCAATCATTCAGGCAGACTGAGTAATCCTCTCAAACCTGCATATGAACATCTGCATTATAACAGATGAAACTCATTCTTAGATTACATTAAATTAAATTATCTGCATGCCTTTAAGCTCCCTTTCTTCCTAGCACAGAGTTTAGTTTAACAAATAACAACTCAATGATCTTTGAAGGCAGCATATAGTACATAAAACTGGTCTTTACTATTTTGTGTGTCATTTAAATGGCTTTTGTGAACATCTAATTGAATTGCAGCTAATAAATATTTTCCTTGACAGTACATATTTTTCAAAAGGGATTTGACTCCAAGAGAAATATTCTGCAGATTCCACAAAGAGAAAAGCTTTTCAGATTTCTCACTTGCTACAAATGTTCAAACTTAACTTAGCAATATTTTAATTGTTTCCCTGCCAGCTTATTCTGAAATGTCAGAGAAACTTCTTTTTTTTCTGCCCAGAAAAGTAACAATGTACTGGGAAAATGTTCAGCCATTTCTCTTAACAAGACACTGTCACCAATCCTGTCTCTAATGTACTGTAAAAGCCAGCACATCTGCTGAAGATAAGTATTTGCAAATTTAAATTCTGAACACAGCAACTGTTACTCCAATATGGCAGTGATTAGCATGGAAGGAGTTAATCTTCCCCACTCTTTTGAAATTTAAGAGTAAAAAAAGACTAGGAACAGCTGTCACTCAGGTGATGAATGCAAGCTGCCAGCCTTTTAAACAGCAGGTACAGCATTTGAGCTCTGAATTAATTAGCATTCAGAAAGCCTAAACACTGCTTGATAACTCTGCAAGATAATTTTTGTGCCTTCCTCCAAATTAATACTGCTATTAAGATGTGCAAGGACACAATGTGGATTGTAATTGTACCCATTAAACAAACTTTCACAAATAACAAACTGGAGGGTCCAGCAAAGAACTCATCCTGTCAAACCCAGCATTGCTGCAAAAAACAGACAGGAATCCATCTTGGCTTTCTCATAGCATTCACAAAACACACACAATATGAATTCCTGTGTAAATTCATGAGATGTTTGCTGCCTATGAGCACAGGCTCCTCCAAAGTTCAAGTTTCTATATGTTTAAATAGTGGCTTTGTCTCAAAAGCACTTGAGTTACTTCCACACAAGAGCCCCTTTTAACGTAACACACGTACAATGACAAGTTTGCAAGGCCTCTGAGATTAGACTTCTAACATCTTAAAAAACAAAGCCTCCAATGAATGCTGTCTCAGCACTGCACCAAAGTCTAAAACACCCCACTCTGAAAAACCTTCCTCCTTTATATACATATATCATCCCATTTAAATGGCAAACATCTTTTTTTTAAAGCACAAAAATGATTGATGTCAGAATTTAATGGCGTTTAATAAGTGGCCATCTGTCAGCAGTCAAGGAGTAAGAAAGAAGCACATTACGATTTCCCCAAAGATTAGAAATATTGATGCTAATTAAAAGGCACATTATCATTATCTCAAAGAAATGTCTAAACACTAATCAGACTTCACGTCCAGCAGAGGTGAAAGGGGAGTCCCATGGATATGAGTCTTTCCCAAGTGGGTCATTTGAGTTGGCAGTCTCTAAACTGGTGTCACGATGAAAGTGGACAGATCAGAACTCAGCAAGAAGCAGCAGGTAGCTCCTGAGTGGGTGGGCAAGCAATTAAACCCCTCACCTAACAGATGAAAAGACTATTTATTTTTAAGTCAAGTCTTCAGGAGAAATCTCTGGTACATTTTTACAATGCTAAATGTGGCATTTCTTTGGGTTTTTTTCCCCCCAATTTTTCACACATGGTATTTCAAAACAAAATAAAACTTGGCATCACGGTGCCCAAACATATGATTAATTGCACCACACAAAACTGCAGTGCACTCAGTATTTTTAGCTGTGAAATGGAATGATGTCACGTGTGCATAAGGAACATGTGTGGTTAATTATGACTGAAACCTGCACACAAAAGGAACAAACTCCACAAACATGGTGTCTGTGAAGCATTTTTGACCATGGGAGCCTTTAAGAACTCCCTTCTGGGGTCCAGAACTGCTGAGAGCTATGGAGAAAGAAGGTACATAAAGGTAGGTGGTTCAGGCTGCCTCTAAAGTTTGCCTGGAGCTCTGCCTTCAACATTAATAATCAGTTTATTGCCTTTTAAAATCCAATATTTATTGACATTTTCATAATTCATCTCCATCAGGACCTCTTTTAAGCAAACAGCTACCAACCTCAGAATCCATGCTTTGTGTTCAAACAGAAGCTCATAATATGCTTTTTGTATTGGTATGTAAAAAAACCTGACAAAACTCTTGGCACTTATTACTTGCAGAGGAACAAAGTTATAAGCCACTGGCAAACATTTCCCTGCCCTCAGGATACAAAAGGTGGGTAAAACTGATACAACTGATCCCACCTCCCATGTGGTGGAAACTCTATGTATGGTCCTCGGTACATACTGAGTCTATGAACCTTACTGATCAGTCTCCCAACTTAAAGAAGCCAGTTGAAGGGTCCTGTAGTGCCAGAAGAAAGACACAAGCAAGGTGTCTATTCCCCTGTCCTTGGGATACAATCATAGAATAGTTTGGGTTGGAAGGGACCTTAGCAGGCATCTAGTTTCAACCCCCCTGCCATAGGCAGGGACACCTCCCACTAGATCAGGCTGCTCAGTGCCGTGTCCAGCCTGGCCTTAAACACCTCCAGAGAGGGGGCATCCACAACCTCTCTGGGTAACCTCTTCCAGTGTCTCACTACCCTCACCATAAAGAATTTCTTTCTTACATCTAGCCTGAATAGAGATGGATAAGTATGATAGAACTGATCCCACTTCCCATTTGGTGGGAAGTCTACGTATGGTCCCAGGTACAGCCATACTGAGTCTATGAACCTTGCTCATCAGTCTGCCAGCTTAAAGAGGCCAGTTGAAGGGTCCTGTGGTGCCAGAAGAAAGACACAAGTGAGGTGTTCATTTCCCTGTCCTTGGGATATAATCATAGAATCATAGAATAGTTTGGGTTGGAAGGGACCTTAAAGATCATCGAGTTCCAACCCCCTTGCCATGGGCAGAAACACCTCCCACTAGATCAGGCTGCTCGGTGCCTTGTCCAACCTGGCCTTAAACACCCCCAGAGAGGGGGCATCCACAACCTCTCTGGGCAACCTGTTCCAATGTTTCATTACTCTCACTGTAAAGAATTTCTTTCTTATGTCCAGCCTGAATAGAGATAGATAAGCATGATACAACTGATCCCACTTCCCATTTGGTGGAAAGTCTATGTATGGTCCCAGGTACAGCTGTGCTTTCTCATCAGTCAGCCAACTTAAAAAGCCCAGTTGAATAGTCCTGTGGTGCAGGAAACTCTAGCACTGAATAAAACCAAAGCACAGACAAGCTCCAGGTAAAAGACACACTGGGAACAGATTAAGAAAAAAGGGAAAAATCAAATTGAAAGTACGGAAAAACAGCAAACTGAATGTGTCACAGCCCTGGCTGCAGAACAGCACAGCTAACCCTGCAACTGAGGCCCAGGGGCACAAGGACCCAGACATAATTAAGACCAGTCATTTTTTTGCACAGTGTTTTTAACAGGAAACTTTTTCACCTGTAACTGCCATGATCAAATTACCATCTCCACAGTGCAAAACCATCTCTGGTCTTCCTCCTCAGGTCAAGGAACCCATTCATCACCTTCAAGCGAAGCATATTTCTATTTTTACTTGTCATTTTCAAACCATCACTTCACACAGGTGTGACCTCTGATCCTGCTTTTTCTCCGAACACTCCCTGGCCATACTCTCACAGCCCACCATTATCTCCTCCCTGAGAAATATTAAAAAACTTAAGAAAGATGTCCCTGGTTTTGATTACCCTGTTTCAATCTCACTCCTTGATCTTCAGCATAAACACTTCAATCATTCTGGCATTTTCATTGACTCAAATTAAATGCAGAGCCAGTAATTGTTTCACAATCCCCTTGCCCTTTCATACACAGGTCTTCTGCCTTCCACAATGACAAAGTATTACCTCCCAGCTCCTTAAACGGTTCAGATACTTCAGATAGGCTTTGGATATGAATCTGACACGAGGGGACTCTTAAGTAAACCTTGTGAGGCTTACCCAGTACTAATTATTAGCAATTACAGGGTTTTTCTAATGTTGAGCTCCAGTGCTCAAACATGATGCAAGCTGTATAACCACACAGTTGTTGCACTGATTAACAGGTTCCTCAGGGCAATGGTTAGCACTAAGTACAAGATCCCTTGTATTTTGCAGCCTGCTAAGTCTAAATTCAGAAGAGATGACACCAAAAGGGAAATTCACAGCACTGTGGAGGTACACTCTAGACAGGAGGATGAGACAGACGTAGAGAAATGGGAAAAAATACCATCAGTATCCTGTTCAACTTATGTTATTTACTGCGATATTTGCTGCATTTGTTCTCAACTGTCACCAAATCCTTTATTCTCTGTGCTTCACAGATTTGCTTTCTGACTGTGCAACTGTTGTACATTGTATAGATGTCAGAGCAGAAGCAGACTGTATCAAAAGCTGGATAATTGTAAGTTGGGGCATGTGGCACTAAGGAGAATGTAGGAGTTAGTGGGAAGAAGGGGGTTTTGTTTTGATTTTTTTTCAAGAGTCCGGATATGACTAAAGCTTTTTCCGGTGGGCAAAGAAAATATCCCCTTGTTTCTCTGTTTCTCTGCAATTTGAAAAGTTGCTCACTTTTTTTCTTTTTCCCCTTATTTTTTACTTTTATTTTTGTTTTGTTTTAACATTAACCTCTATGAAAAATAACAAATCTCCCTTCTGATTCTCCTGTTCTGTCTCAAGATAATCCATTCTCAAACAGCATGGTTTACATTGAGGTTTTTACAAAAAAAAAAAAAAAAATAGAGCCCAGAAATGAGCTAGCTGCTGTGTAAACATGTCAGACTTCATAGCTCACACGCATTGAAATGACCAGTGCAATTCGCTCTTCTCAAAGGTATTGCTTCAAGCTGATTGCTGACTCAAGACAAGAACACAACTCTGGTCACAGCGAGTTTCTGAGCCTTTTCTCTGCAGCTGCAGGGTATAGAGGGTTTTCTGTTTGTTTTGCTTTCCCCTCCCCCCCCACCCCCTTTTTCATACCAAACCTCACATTCTGAAGTACAGTTTGGCAGCACCCGGTTGGATTCACTGCCAATTTCCTAGGGCACAGAATCTCTGATAACACAAAGCTCTGACTATCTCCTACCCAATAAATAAGCAGAATTTTGCACCACGATCTGTCTTAAAAGAGAGATTTAAAAAAAAAAAAAAAAAAGCTTTTTTTTTTTTTTTTTTCTTTTTTTGGGTTTATTTTTGAGGTGTTTANCTCTCTCTGGGTTGCATCTAATCCTTTCTGTCAACGGGGTTTCATCCATAACGAGCCTGCCTGTGACATATTAGGTCCCCGTGCCTCTCTTAACAAATCCCCCCACGTGTGGTGTGGTTCAGAGAGTGCACAGGTTGCAAAAAGGACTGCGGAGACAGAGCCTCTTCCCCACTAATGGGATCAGAAAGGCTGTGCTTTCACATGGAAGATGCTCATCAGATGAGAGGAGGGGAGAGTGGCAGCACTCTGACAGGGAAGTCCAGGCTCACAGATCCTATTTCCAGTGCTTAGCAAGACAGAGAGCACTCATGATATTTGTATTCTCCAGCGCCTCTTCTGTCGGGCTGAATTATTGGGTCACGTGTTTATTGCTGTCAAGCTGGAAAGCTGACCCAGGCGATGTTTTGCTTCGTACTCAGCAATTTTAAACAGCTTTTATTTTTTCTTCCCCCTAGGCTTTAAGGGCCAGCATGGTCTAACTCGCTGTCTAGGACTGGTCTTTCCTTTTCTCATCCAACTATTCTGGCCCTGTTTCAATTTAATGCTTGTTTATGCCCAACATCACAAAAGAAAACACATGAGGTGGTAAAAACTCCTAAGTAAAACTGGACAAATATTTTTTGCCAGGAGTGATGTATCAGAAGCTTCTACTGGTGTTGCAGAAGGAAAGAAAGGAATGAACTCAGTGAGATCTGCTCTCTCTACTCATTCATTTCTTTTTAAAACCTCCCTGCTCCTCTATCAAGAGCTGCCTTCATTTAATGTATGGTTGTAGAGGGGAGGAAGGTGACAGATACCAGCACCCTCATCAACCTCTCTCACAAAACACTTCCATACTGTGTGGCCACTTTCTTTCACTTTCTCAGGGAGATACCTTCATTTTCATCTCACTGACAAGGAATCAAAACCCATGCCTAAATTCTCTATAGGGACCCTTATCACTGGGGGGAGTGGGTGTAATTTCTTTCAGTTATCTGAGATTTTAAACCAGTTCCCACACTTCTCTGAAATGTGCTGTCAAGCCAAGAGTTTCAGTTCAATCAGTGACCGAAAGGGCTGCAAAAGCTGCTTTTGATGGGTGCCAAGCTGCTAATAACAGAGAGATTACAAGGGCCATGTAATCAAAAATTACTGGTGTTCCAGTTTCATCTTTTCAGAGGTGTGAGAAAAGGAGTATGCCTGTGGCTGCACACACACACGCACATTCTCTGGAAGAGTGAAACCATGTAACTGAGGGTTCTTTGAAAAGGAAATGTCTATATGTTCTGTTCTTGGATCAATCAGATGATGCAGCCCAACCAACACAGCTAAACACAGTGATAATAGTAGCTCACATACTCCTCATCTATCTGATCAAATCAAAATTACAAAAAAACTGTAATTGTAGCAACTTTTCAAATAAGTCTACTATTTATATGAACTTACTTAATGTTATAGTTAGTTAAGACACCCCAATACACTATAAATTACACAGAAGGCTTTCTGCTGAAGCCTGGTATTGCAAAACTGGACATTCACACATAAGTAAATATTAAAATGCAGACACATCAGAAAAATTCATGCAAGTATGTCTCTTAATATTGTTTTCTATAAGCAAAAATCCCAACCAAACCATAGGCATTCACTAATAAACTGCATTTATGGGTAGAACTTTCCTCACATGGATTCTAAATCTTCAAAACCTTGCAAGATAAATGTTTCTGTGTAATAAGAAATGACAAAAGTTTGATTCTGATGAAACACTTGGACCTAATTTTCATTGTAAGTATACTGCTGCTTGTACCAAGCACAGATGGGAAGAAGTTATGAATTTATTTTATGCTCCCTTTCATATGTTCACAGCAATATAAATTTAGACTTATTTTATTATTGCTTTACTAAAATTGAGATCCATTCATCTGGGAAAAACATGCAAGGAACAACCGGATTCCTGAGTGGATGTTATTTGTTTGTGTAAAAGGAATGAGGCCACAGGCACTCTACACCTTGTAATTAGGTGAGATCCCAAGGACTTGAAAAAAGACAAAAAAGGAAAAAAAAGTAGTATCTGAACAAATCTTTTCATCTGCTGGTCTATTCACTTGTGAGCAAAAAACTCAAAAACCAAAAAAAGATAACTGGCATTATTTACTACCTGCTAAAAAAGAACACAACAGTAGCAAAACCTCTCAAATCTTCCTTTTGCCCAAGTAGAAAAACCAAAATAAGAGATTATTTCAAGGGGGGGTTTGTCTCTCCCTAAACAGTAGCCCCACCCCACTTCACCTAATAAATCAGGTTTATTTGCTCACACCTAGTAACTTTAGACACTTTTAAAACAAAAAATTGAATATGAAAGTTAAACTGTCTACTGAAAGGCATCTTACAAGTGAATCAGATCTCCTGGAGAAAGATAATTCCACAAAGGATAAACAGAAAAACTGCATGAATTCATTATAGTGGTGGAAGTCTTTGACTTCTCAAGGCATCTGGAGATCTAAACAAGTCCCCTGGGACCACGTGGCATGTAAACAAATTAACATTTTGTTTAAACATCAATCAAAGAGATATTTCCATTCAAACACAGGTCAGCTGCACTGGCAGCTGTTAAAAGTAGTGACAGCCCTGTCTCACAGCGAGTGTGGGTGGGAACATCATTCTGCTCTTAAAACATCTCCCTAAAACCTTAATCTTTGCATTTTTCATAATTTATACAAATACATGTTAGGTGACAATTCCTGGGGACAACCAGCACAAATTCCTTCATCCTTCTCTCATTCAAAATGCTGGAGGTTAAAACCCAAACCAATTATTCTGAACAGTAACCTGGGCAATTTTCATACATTGCTCTAAATTGCTCATCTTTGTTGCCATAATATGGTGATATAAGGCAAACCCTTTGAGAAGAACACAAATGGGGAAATACTGACATAAAACATCAGTTACCAAATGGACCCAAGAATTCTGTGGGTTTGCCCTCTGAAAATCATGGAATTTGCTAATTGGGGAGAGTGGTGTGAGCTCAGGAAGCCAGGCAGATTCCATCAGAGTCTGTGATTCTATATCAGAATCCATGATTCTATATCAGAATTCCTATGATTCCAGGAGAAAAGCACAGCCCCTCAGAATGAAATTCCAAAATCCTTCACTGAAAGGGGCACAAGCACAACATAAAACCTGCTACATTGGGATGCTTGGGATGAAGTGGGGAAATGTGGTGGAGTAAAACCAGGGAGAAATGAAAGCAACTCATAAAAACCAGACAAAACTCCCTATCAAAAATTCATGAAACTTTCTTTAGGGAGGTTTCTTTCAGTATGAAGAAACAACACCGAGTTTGGCTGAACTCAATCTCAATTTGTTAAATGGATTATGAACTACAACAAACAGCAACACACAAAGACACTCTTCCTCTTAGCCATGCACGAACACATGATGGAGTTGCAGGTGATAAACAGCCAAGAATAACAAAATCCCTTCAACTTTGCTGCCGAGTGAACAAGTTATGCACATAATCCCTTTCCTAGATATTTCCAGAACGCTGTACAAGAATTTTAAATTGTGTCACACACAACGGTTCTCCTAATACCTTTAATTAAAACACTACCAGAAGTTATAATGAAAAAGGATTACTCCTCTCTTTTTTTTTCTCTTTTTTTTTTTTAATACACTAAAACCTCGAGCTCCTCTTATTTCACATCCTCACAAGAAGGAAATGAACAATGAAGGCACATTTTGGGATTTAAGATAATCATGAGATTTTTAAGTTGAAGGGCTGGAAAGAGGCTTGGTTTTTAAATTTGCTTCTAACTGATATAAGCTTTCATGTCCTTTTATTATTACAAAGACTCTCATTTAAAATTTCACCCTTTTTAAACTCCCAACATTTGCTCACAAGCTGCATCTTCCTTCTGCCCCAATACAAATGACAAACATGAGTTCTCTCTGAATGAAAGGAGTCGAGTTAATAATTGGCTTTTTTGTAATTTCTGGCTGTCTTGTAACACCCTCTGGATTTTGCTCCCACTGCAAAATTCTTAACATCATCCCAGTTTTCATGGTGCTCAGCACACTGGTGTGTCACTACTTAAAATAGAACAAGGCTATCTGCCAGCACTCCTGCTCCCATCTGACAAAAGGCATTTTATCCTCTCCTGAATAATAGCTGGGCTATGGGATAAAAACTGGGAGACAGGGGGAGAGTAAGATGAAGGACAATTAACTCTAAGATGCTTGCAAGTGAACAGCTACTGGTACTCAGCACTTCCTACTGTTTTCTGTGGTTTAGAGTGTTGCTCACTTGATTTCAGTTGTGTCCGCAAGGATTATAACAGTCCAGGCTTGTGTTTGCTCCAGGAATGGGGATATTGGCAGGTGCTGTCTATTTGATGAGGTGAAGGCAGGTACTCCATGGAGGAGACAATGACAGAGGCCATATAACAAAACTCCCACCTCAGGATTTCAGTAACAAAATAAGACAGAGAGCTTCTTCACAACACAAGCCTAATTTCTGGAGCTGCAGCATCTTCTACAATCAAAAAATCTTTTAAGCTTTATCAATAATAACTGAATTATGGTGACCATATACAAAGGAGAAGACTTAAGTGATCATAATTCTTTGATTTTCTTTTAATGCATCTCCTTTCTAAGTTATTTGTCAGATATGAAGGCTGTGAAAAAAAAAAACAAACCCTGAAATGGACTTCTTTGGATTATTTTTTTTTTTTTAATGAAAATGATTGTTTGGATTTTCTTTTTTTAAATGTAAACCAGGAAGCTAAAATGATCATCTCCCATTATGGAGCAGTGTGTTGATCCCAACAGGCCTATCATCAGTGACAAAGATCCACTTATCAAAGAAGTGGAAACTAAGCAAAAGACACAGGTAGCAGATTATCTTCTGTGATAACAGGATGATAACATATATATCTGCTCCTGTGTTTCATAAACTATTTGCCAAGAGCAGAGTAAAATCTTGAGTTCAATTCCAGCTTCTTGATAAAGGTGCTGCATTTGTTACAGGTCCTTCCCAGCCAGCTCCATTCCTCTTCCAGATTTCAGCTCAGAAATGTTAACACCTCTGCTGAATACAACACCAGCAAGGATATTCAGTGCCTTGTAACTTTGCACAACTTAAGCAAATGTTTCAAAAGAAAAAAAAAAAAACCACAACATAATTCCTTAAGAATTTTTAAACCCTTGCTCAAAGCAGGAGGTCCACTTCCCAATAAATTGTATTCTTAATACTCACAAAACACCATTGTACTTTAATCTTAGTATCATAAAAGCTTCTGTTGTTTATAAATGGAATTTTTGGGGAAACAAAAAACTATGTGGGCCACACAATGGGCATATAAAGATGTCTAATTCAAAAAAGTGAAATATGAACAGCTGACCAAAGAATTCAAAATGAAAAGTAATAAATGATGCAAAGTAAAAATATTACCTGCTCCACCCACAATTAGTTAGATTACTGGAGTACTTACAGACCCAAACTTGCACAAAGTTCTCCACCAGCAGCTGTGGGACCACCAAGTCACTGTTCTGAAAGGATTTAATGAATGTTGGCCTTAAAAATCACATTGCTGCAATGCTTAAGTGTAACTGTGACGCATGAAGAACTACATCCCATTTACAAAAACAAAACCTGATTGAAGATTTAACAGACTGGAATAAATTCTGGATCCAAATCTAACATGATGTAAGGCAGAATATAAATCCACTGCCACTGCCAATATATTTTGCCCAATTGCTCTGCCAGGTCATATCGACCTGGAAAAAGAAATATGCCTGTGTGTGCAAATCTGAGTGCACTACATGCAGCTCTTTGAGAGGGAATATCTACGTAGGATTGATAGCTGTGGACAGTATTTCTAATGGCCTTTTTAATTGCCACTATGATGATTAATTGGTGCCTTCACAGAGCTCCAGGAGTTCTCGTTACCAAACGACATGGCAACCTGGAACACTGTGTGGATGACTATTATTACTAAATGGTCACCAGATCCTGAGAAGCAACTGAATTTTACACAAGACTGTGAACCCCAGAAGCTGAAGCCCACCACTGAGACAGCAGGAAAATTTTGTTTCCTTCAGCAGTGCCCATCTGCTGACAGACTGGAGAAAAGGCCTTGTAAAAGACACTGAAAACAAGCTACATTTCCACTAAAGATAAAATACTCCATGCAGCATTTCTTGACCTTGCTGATGGCCACCCACAGGACATTGCAATTATCCCCACAGAAAAGAGTAGGAATTAACCAAGCTCAGCCTGGTTACTAGACATCAGCAATTGCTGAGGAAAGAGCAGGTATCCACAGCCATCAGCACAAGTACCTTAATTACACAGGCTGACAAGAGTGGCAGTTGTTCACCCTGCAGAAGGCTCCAGGGAGACCTTACAGCCCCTTCCAGTATCTGAAGAAGGTCTACAGAAAAGACAGAGAGGGTCTTTTTACAAGGGCACCTTTTGACAGGGCAAGTTATAATGGCTTCAAATTGAAAGAGGGCAGATTTAGGTAATATATCATGAAGAATTTTCCTCTTGTGAAGGTGGTGAGACACTGGTGCAGATTCCCTAAAGCTGTAGCTTTTTGAATCCATGGAGAGTTTCAAGACAAGGCTGGATGAGCTTTGAGCAGCCTTGACTAGTGGGAAGTGTCCCTGCCCGTGGCATTGGATCTAGGGTTTAGAATTTGATGATCTTTACATTCCCTTCCAACCCAAACCATTCTATGATTCTAAGATCTTTAAGGTTCTTTCCACCAAATAATCCATGACAAGGGGAAGGCAAGGGGATGAGGCAACCCTGGTTGGGACAGGGAGACAGCCTGGGGACAAGCTGATGGGAGATGAGCCCTCACTCCTTTTTATCTCTCAAAAGGAGAATCAGTGATTAAAAGCTTCTCAATGGACTAAATAATTAAAAATTCTGCCAAATTGAAGCTGTTTCTGGTTGGTGGTAGCTGGAAGTCTGCCATTTTGTTTCCTTGCTGACTAACAGTGACATTGTGGTGACTGGAGGCTGAAGGGCTCAGCCCTATTCACAAACATGATGGATAAGGCTGTGTACAAGCCCCATGAACATCTCCAGCATGTTACAAAGAAGCCTTGTGGCATTTAAAAATACTCTGTAAATAATCTTGGATAACATTAACACCATCTCAAATTCAGGGAATAATTCTGTGTTCTGTGGCGTGTGCTGACAAAGGGATCAGATTCTCATTAGAATTACATAAAATCTTCTTACAAAAATCTCCTGTCAGCTCCAATTCATTAAAAATAATAAAGGTAGGCTCCCAATTAAGGAACCAAAGCAAATTTTGTTTAGACTGAAGGGATTCAATTTACCATGCTGTTAATAGGATAGCACCAATGCACTTGAGACTTTGCTGTTACAGGGTGATCTAATATGACATTTGCCTCCATTTGCATCAAACCATGAATCTGTAGGATGCTGGTCACAGCTTGACACAGCTACAACCCCAGATGTGGCTCAAAATGAAGCACCTGGGCAGCCATCAGGTGAGCTGGTGCTCCCAAAGTGAAATCCATCCTCTGTTCCTCCTCACTTTGCACTATTCCCTCCAAAACCAGAGATCTGCAATAACAAATGGCCACCAGCCAGCAAAGGAAAAAAGCTTAAGTCATCTCTTGCCCAATTAACTGGCTTTTCCTTCTCTTCTTTTCTTCCTACCACTCCAAGAAAATGGCTTTGCTGCATCTGAAAAGGCTCCCAAGCCTCACTGGAAGAAGAAAAACAGGGAATAGATGCAATGACCAATAGAACAAGAGCCATGGAGAGATGGGAGTAGCTTCCATGAGCACATTTCACAAAAAATATTGGTTTATTTTTTAAAAAATTGAATCAGGACAGTTTGCTGAGCTGAGCTCACACTGCTTAGAAGTCAGCCAGGGACTAGTCTGAGGTGCACCAGTAATGGAGGAGTTGGCTGCATACCCCAAGTACCACGTGGCACCCATGTTGTGTACAGGCTTATTTGGGGATTTGCTTTTAGCTGAATCATAGAATCATAGTTTGGGTTGGAAGAGAACTTTAAGATCATTCAGTTCCAACCCCCCTGCCATAGGCAGTGACACCTCCCACTACATCAGGCTGCCTGGTCTTAAACACCTCCAGAGAGGGGACATCCACAACCTCTCTGGGCAACCTGTTCCAGTGTTTCACCCCCCTCACTGTAAAGAATTTCTTTCTTATATCTAGCCTGAGTCTACCCCCTTCCAGTTTACATCCATTATTTCTAGTCCTTCCATCACATATCCTATTAAAAAGTCCCACCCCTGCCTTTCTGTAGGCCTCCTTCAGGTATTGAGAAGTTACTATGAGGTATCCCCCGAGTCTTCTCTTCACCAAGCTGAACAACCCCAACTCCTTCAGCTTGTTTTCATAATCTGAAGCCTTCTGCTAAGAAACACACCTATTTTCTGAGAAATCCATCTTTCCAAGCCCATCTCCAGTTGGCTTGCACTGAAAAGATACAATGCATGAACATGTTTTCCTGTCTTATTTTGTGAGCCTTAGCTCACAAAAAGCAATGCCAAGAAAATACAAGGCAACCAAGCAGTCAGCAGTCAGAAAAGGATGCTTTTTCAGTCACGACAGCAATGCTGGAGTAAACTGGCTATGAATGACTTCTGAGTTTTGTGTTTTTGAAGAGTTTACAAACTGGCTTTAAGTGCATTTGAATCATTAAGAATTGGCTTAACTTGGACTTCCCTGGGAAAGAAATTACTGTAAATCAATCATTTTAAATACACATGAACAGCTTAAAATTGCATCCTATGCCATCACTAACATGCATTAGCTTCCAACTCCAAAGTAGATTTAAGTTTCACCACAGAGCTGAAGATACCATTCAGAAACAGATGCTCAAGTGTCATGAAAAGGAACTGTCTTGCTGAATAAATTAACTTCTTTACAGCATTAAAAAAAAAAATTAGACAGGTTAAATAATAGATGCTTTATTCAACATTTTCAAATGGTGTAAATAGCCATGTCTACAAATCACAAATCATGAGAAATTGCTGTGTTTCTGGAAATGGATAGTAATCTCCTTGGAACATGTGCCCTTGCACTCATGATGCACAGCAAGCTTGCCTAGTAGAACTTCATGGAAAAAAAAAGAAAGAAAAAAAAATTCCATAAGAACTGACACACGTGACATGCTCATAATAACAACTGAGGTGGTGAATCACAAGTCCCAGCCTTTTTCCTTGGAGCACTGTTTTTCTACAGGATAAAAAAAGGGGGGGGGGGGAAATCTCAACAAAATATGTCTCTATTTTGATGCAATGTAGATTTTTTTTAGACTGTTTTTAAATTTCAGAGATATTCTATTCAGCCATTCTAAATAAATAGGCACAATAGCACACACTGACTGTTGTTAAAACAAACGCTGACTTCAAGTTTGATTTAATAAGGAGTTTGTAAAAATCCTGCGACACAAATGAACTCAATATGTTCTCTTCCCTGGCCTCCAGTAGACAGAAAATTATATTTTCAGAATCCATTGACATGAGTCAAATTGTCTTGACTCTGGAATTTTTATGGCTTTGGATATATCTGACATATCATTTTTGCTACCCTCTTGTTAACTCTCTCTCCAATCATTAGCAGCATTTCAGTGTACAGGCAGAGAACGCTAAATTAAAGAGTAGATTTCAGTTTTTTAAGCCCCAGGGCAGAAAAGGTTGAGCACATCACAGAGAAAATGTATTTTACTTCCAGCTCGGGTTGCCTGTGCTCTCATTATATTACCCCAGCACCCCTTCAATTTTTTTTTGAAGCAGAGGTATATTAAGCTCTGAAGAGAGCTCATTCTTCTGCCCTATAAGCTAAAGAAAGACATTTTTGGAGTGATGAGAAGTGCTTGAGTTGGATGGAGAACATACTTGAAAATGCCTCATGGGGTTCCACCTGCACAAGCTTAAGCATAATAGCAGTGAATTGGAGGTGTGGCACACCAAGAATGTGTTACTGCTGGTGGACAGAGCTTTTATTGCCTTCAGACACACCAAGGCGGAAGGGAAAAACATCATAGTGGGGAGAGGAAGGTGAATGCACACAATTTTATTTTTTTTTTTTCTATTTTACCAAGACAGGCTTCTGTTGCTTTGGGACTTAACTCATTCATTGAGCTAAGAGGATATTTTTGTGGTGTGTCAGCAGAGCAGCCCAAGGACTTCACTGCAGCAAGGAGGCCAGTCAGTTCATGCACACCTTGACAAATGGCTAATTGCAGCTGTTTTGAAATTCTGAGCATTCTTGTGTCAACTAAGGAAATCACAAGTGGAATCTGGTAGAAAAGAAGAAAGAAAGAGCAAAGCACAGAGGTGTGGAGAGAGGGGAGGGTTCATTACACTCTGCAGCAGAAGGACATGCAGGAAGAGCACCAGTATGTGACTAGGGCCAGTCATGAGAGGTGTCTAGAGGAATCTGGCACAGAAAGGAAAAACACAGCAGAAAAATTAAAGTGAACGCATAGCTTGTCCTGCAGTTCCTAAAACTACAGGCTTGGGTTCCAAGAAAATGCAGAGAATTAAAAAAAAAGAAAATAAAACTGCAACCAAAGATACCAGAGCAAAAAAAAAACACAACTGTATGCATGAAACCAACCAGTCTCCTTCCCACCTTTGTATCTCCTTCCCTTTTCCTTAGAGCAGAGTCTCCATGGACACCTTCATCAACATCTTTCAGATCTGCACACTTGGTAATAGCTGAAGATAGCTAATTGTGCAAGGATGATTTGGACCAAAGCACCTTTGCTACAAGGACAGGCTGAGAGAGTTGGAGCTGTTCAGGCTAGAGAAGAGAAGGCTCTGGGGAGACCTCACAGCATCCTACCAGTAGCTGAAGGAGCCTACAAGAAAGCTGTTCGTTAGGGCATGAAGTTACAGGATGAGGGGCAATAGTTTTAAACTAGAGCAGGAAAGGGTTAGATTAGACATTTTGAAAAGGTTCTTTACAATGAGAGTGATGAGGCATTGAAACAGGTTGCCCTATCCCTGGAGACATTCAAAGCCAGATTTGATGAGGCTCTGAGCAACCTGATCTAGTGTAAGATGCATGTGCTCACCACAGGGGAATTAGAATAGGTGGCCTTTGGTGGGTCCCTTCCAACTCAACATGCTCTGTGATTCTAAGATGTGCTGTCAGCTTCCTTTGGGAACAGGTACAAGAGATTTTTGTGAAAGCAAGCTGCCCAAAATATTTTAAATTAGTTTCAAAAAGAGTCACTCGATACACTCCGCTTTTCAAAGTACTGGCTTTTCATGCAGCATTTTCCAGTCTGACTCCTCCAAAGAAATAAATTCAATTTAAGAGAGGGAAAAAAAAAAAGGTACAATTTTCTATGACTGGAAAAGGCAAATCAATACTTCATAAGTATGGTATGCACTAAGATAATTAATTTTCCACAATATGCTCAAATCTCAGTAGTGAAAACAGTATAAAATCAAATTAATGACTAAATATTCTACATATGAAGAGCAAGGAAACACTCTCTCATTCTCATTAAATAGATTAAATGGGAAATGGTTTCTATGAATGTCAAACTGCAGCCAGTCTGAACACCTTGAATTCTGTACCCTATGGATGGTACCATAATTGTCTTTTCTTGAGGGTTTGTTAGAAGCTCCATATTGTATCAAAAACCTTTTTGAAGGGAAAGGCAACCTTTAAAGGTCTGATACATTTGGACAGTGCCTCATTTCCATTATTCCCAAAGCTCATGTAGATTTTATCCCTCTGGTTCTTTGCAAGGTCATATTCTTCTGTCATTTTACTCGTTACATCTGGAGCTTCAAGATCAGCAAACACAGCCTTAAATGCACTTCACCGTCACATTTGACAAAAAAAAAAAATTAAAAAAGAAAACCTTTAGAAAAGGCGATTTTGACATGGGCTGCCTGCAGTTGGACTCCCTACTGCTTCCCAGTAAGATCAAGAATAATACTTCACTTTATAATGCTCACCTCGAGATTGCGTCAGTAATGAAACACTCCAAGCAGGGATCAGTTAGAACAGCAAATGGGTTTAACATTTCCAGGGAGCAAAGGAATTGAAATGTACCACACTCCACATTTTCAGAACAAAGAGGGGGACTAAAAGACAGAGAAATAAAAAAAAATCTGGCCCCAAAAAAAAAAAAAAAAAAAGAATAAGTCTTCTTGATGGAATATCTTGAAAAGAGTAAATGTGTACGGTTGAAGTAGCTGCTGAGCTGCATTTAAGGCACTATGGTTCTGTTAACTTTAGCTTAAAATCAACAGTAAGTGCAAGATGAATTCTCCCCAGAATATTTCCTATGACTATCTCACCCTATTTCCACTTTCTCATAAAAGCAAATCTCTGACCTAAAAGCTTTCCTGAAGGAAAGCACTGCACTGCAATGGTTTCTTCAAGTTTAGTTGAAGTATTCCCAAATTTCTCACACCGTGCATAGGAGGTTCAAAAATAGAGTGCAAATGCACAAGCAGAAGCAATAAAATAAAGCAGAGTTATAAAAGCTCTCCCAATCCCCCAACCCCAAGTGGGATTTCACAGAATATCAACTGGAGGAAGGTAGGTAATAAAAGCAGATCTGTGGGTGTTGGCACTATACATACATGAAGGTTGAATACAGGCATATCTCACTGCATAATATATATACACTGGAAGTTTCACATCTCCTGACATGTCATCCCCTGCAGAGCAAGACTCTGATCTAATTTGGATCATTTCTGAAAAGGTATTTTTATATGGTGATGCATGAACAGAATCCAATCCCAGCTTTATACCCATTAGAGAGTTGGGGAAAAATTCCTACCTTCCCCTCTTCTTTTATGGACAGAGGGCTTCTCCCTTCTTCCCCCTCTCAGAAACATTAATTTGATTCATAGTTTTTTCCCAAATTCAGAAATACAATTTTATCCTTATGGATTCCAAACTGAAGATAGCTCCTCCTATTTTTAGGGCTTTCCCACGTGCATTCACTATTTAGTGTGATTAGCTGGTTAGAAAGCATGAAGCCTGACTTGCAAATTCCTGGAAGAACAAGAAATATTTTTATTTGTACATTTAATTATTGGTCACTGAGATGAAGGAAACACAAAAGTGTCAGATCTACAGTTATATCCCCTATAGCCAGTTTTCAGAGCATAGAATCACAGAATAGTTCAGGTTGGAAGGGACCTTAAAGATCATCGAGTTCCAACCCCCCTGCCATAGGCAGGGACACCTCCCACTAGACCAGGTTGCTCAGTGCCTTGTCCAGCCTAGCTTTAAAGATCTCCAGGGAGGAGGCATCCACAACCTCTCAGGGCAACCTGTTCCAGTGTCTCACTACCCTCACCCTAAAGAATTTCTTTCTTATGTCCAGCCTGAAACTCCCCTCTTCCAATTTACACCTAGTCCTTCCATTTACACCTAGTCCTTCCATCACACATCCTGTTAAAAAGTTGTACCCCAGCTTTTATGTAGGACCCCTTAAGGTACTGATAAGGGCATGAGCATGGCCCTAAAATAAAAAGGCTTAGAACTGTGCTTTGTGAGGCAGTGAATTGTTACTAAGCTAAGAGGGGACTGCAGGGATGTGAAACATCCACTGGATAGGATGATGCCTTAGGAGATCATAAAAGGCTGCCAGCAATGCCAGCTCAGGACATTACTCCTTTAGCTCAAGGGCTTTGGTACCATCAGTCTCATGCTCAGTCCAGAAAATCTGGATTGGTTTAAACTTTAAAGCTTCCATGTGTATTTTAAGCCTACTCAGGGAGAAAACTATATTATTAAAGGGTTTTTTCTTTATGACACAGTAGCACTGAGGAAATCAAACCAACAACCTATTTACTGAGAAACTCAGAGATGCAATTAATTCAGAGCAGTTGGAAACTGGAAAAAAAACCCAAAAACCCAAAAAAAGCCCATTTCTCAGTTTTGGTATTTGCAAGTTTGAGCTAACACAGACACTGCTGTATATTGTCAGCCACTAAGTCTTTCCAGTATTCCTAAAAGGCATGTAAATATTTCAAATCATAGCATAATGATGTAATATAGATGTACTTTTGCACTTCTGTATGTCTCTGTTTTGTATTTACAGTAAATATTTTGTCATATTTGAATTTGAAGACAAGACTGAATACGTACTAGCAGGAGGGAAAGTTTTCCATTAAAGAATAGGATATTGGAAAACCTAATAAAAAATCCTCCCTTTATAAAGTCTGCAAGGATTTTAGTTCAAGGCTTTCTTATTATACTATTAAATGATTTAATGTCCACTCTGTGCATGAAGCAGTGTTATTTATTGCATACCCTCTTCCAGAAGAGCACTTGAATATTTGCAGAGAAGTACAAATACACCATAAATTCTCTTGTAACTAATGGTAGAAATGAAAACAACTGGTTTGTATTAAAGAATTACACGGTGCCAAACAACGAATTTGGAAGAAAAACATCAAAACTGCTTAAACTGGATCATGACTGATGTGCTTCAACTGTGCTTTGTCCCAGGTTTAGCATGAACCCTCTCAGATTTTTTAAAAGCAAAAAGCAGACAGAGTTGTACACAGACACGACATGTTTGTCTGTTGCAGACAGTAGACACACTCCCATCCCACTGCTTTGGGACAGGTTACTGGAAAATCTAATATTAATATCAAATACTTCTCCACAGATGTAGCAGTGTGAAACAGCTCTCACCTGCATCAAGCCTGGACCACTGAAGGGGCAGTCACATCCCCATGGGGGGTGTCAGCCAAGAGTGGGGCTGTCTTTGGCTGCAGTGAGATCCAAACCCCAAACAGAAGGCATGTGTTATTGAGCAAGAGCAGCTCATTTTTTTTCCATAATTTGGTTTCAGAGTCCCTCACTTTCTCCTCGAGTGAAGTGGCAAGGGCTCAGATGGTTCAATGACACCTTCTAGTACCTGAACTGTGCTTCTGGGTATGTTAAAAGGTGCAAAGACAGCATTCTAAGCAACAGAATTTTTTTTCAGGGAACTTAATAGAATTTGTTCAAAGGCAGTTTGTGACTTTGGTTTCCAGACCAAAAGGTGAACATAAGAAAACTCATCCATTAATATATTAGGGCACTCATGAATCACACCAGCTACATATCAGTGTTTAAACTCAGCATTCTACAACTTGGTTATAGTGTAATTCTAAGAGAAGTGGAAAGACATTTAGAAAAAGCTCCTCAGAATAGCACAATAGAACAAAAATAGGAATAAAAAAGTAGTGGAAATGTCTTAAATGACAGAAGTGTGTACTAAGCATCAAAATCTAAAGCAGACTTGTAACACTGAGGAGTATCTTCATCTTGTCCCTCTTCCTTATGAAGTAACTTGTACTAAACACACAACAAGAGAAAAGGGGCTGGGATGAATACTAGTCCCAGCAGACTGAGGTCAGATGGCAGCTACCAGGGACTTGAGTAGAAGACATCAGTCCAAAGCTGAGGGGAATGTCTGGGTATTACTGGAGTATTTCCATCACACCAGACAGTCTTCTGGGGAGCTTTGGAAAGGACAGACTCACTGTGCAAGGAATTGGATTGTGAGGCTGAGCAGGATCCCCAGTGAAACAGTTTGAGTAAACTCAACTTGGAAGTGCAGAGCAGTTGGCAAGTGGGACAATTTGAGCAACAGGAGGCTGAGTTGAGACTTTCCAGTCTACAAATGAAAAGCAGGGGAGGCAGCAATTGGCTCTCAAGAAAACAGGTGAAGGAAAGGCATAGCCCTTGCCCAACCTCTGTGGGCAGAGAGCAATAAACTGTATAAATGACACCAGGGGAATTGTGCATGTTGGGTTATTGTTGGGGAATGTATAACTATAACTTCCTAAAAGGACTCTGCCTAGACTCAAGGCTTATCCTGCTTAGCTAAAGGGATTATTTTACCACTTAGAACAGTCCCCACTCATAGAGTTAACTCCTGATTTCTTAAGAGGGTCAGGTACTTGACTGCAGGAGGTTATCTCTGGGGTGGGCAATTACAAGCCAGAATCACTTAACCAGCCTGCTGAGACTCCAGCCTCACACAAGCCCATTGTCAAATACACACCAAAGAATAATATTCAATAACAGATGGGAAAAATTTACCAGTAAGGACTGGGTAGCCTTGACATTGTTCAACTGCTGAAACTTCTAAAGGGAAGATTTTTGTGCAGTTGGAGCTTTTTCTAAGTTTACTATGTTTTACACTAATTTTCAGAAAGACAAATCACAGGCAAAGTTTCTGAAGAACTCTCAAAATACACTGAGTCAGTGGAAGGAACCACTTTGAAAACAAGAATTAAAAAAGAAAGTCGTGAAACTTAACCTAAGGATTTGATTGGGGTTGCAATTATCCTCTTGAAACTCAATTTTACCAGCATCCCACCCTCAAAAGAAGAGCAAAACACAACATGATTCTGTGATTGAAATCTGTCTGCTGTCAATCCATCTAACAGCTTTGTACTTCAGATGGACCTGCTCATCTTGTCAAGCGAAGAAAAATCTCATAATCAGTTTTAGCACCATGGAGGCCTTCCAATTCTCAAAGTAATATTCCAAACAGCTCAAGTAGAGCACAGTAACACACAACTCAGCAGCCAACCCATTGTAATGCTATGAAAGGGAAGAACTTCAGATGATAGAGGCCATAAATTTATAAAACCCTTCTAAGGCCGTCCATGCTGCAATATGAAACTCAAATGAGTTCTTTTCCCATCTGTTTGTTATCTTGTTGTTTTTTTTTTTTCCTGGAAGAACTGGGAAGCAACAAAAGGACAGACAGTTGCCTACTAGCACTGTAAATCCACATGTTAAAAAAATATATCATGCACTCCTTTAGTTTGTGCAGCCTGCTACAGAAAGGGCTTATATACAAATATCCACAGCTCTCAAATCCCACTTTGCCTCTGTGTGTGCACATACATGAACACAAGGTGTCCTTGGAGCAGACATTCACCTGATTTCCTACACACCCCTCCCTAGAACAGCATCAAAAGAAGAAATCCACACCCTATAATTACCCTATAATTACTGGAACAGGCAGTATTGTTTTGGGAAAAATCTTCTGGATAATAAATGCTAATGTACAGCGATCTAATAGACTTATTATTGAATGTAATTGTACCTAAAACTAAATAATTATTCAGATTATTAATAGTCATGTATTACAGCCTGAAATTCAAACTGGAGCCAAAAACATACAATGAGCAACTGGTCACCAGGTTTGGGAGCACCTTCATTTAGGAATACTCCAAAATACCTATTGTCTAATGCCTCTAATACTTTTAAAATCAGTCTGTACTGCATATTTTTAACTGATTTTTAAAAGCATTACTATGTCAGAAGTAGTTTAAAACACTGGCGAGGAAAAAAAGTTCAAGTTACTAAAGAACTGTAAGTTCTGTGTGTGAATACAATCACATCAAAATTAGGGTGCTGGGACACGGCATTGCTTACTACAGATGATTTTCAGGCATCAGTGAATAATATTGTAGAGAAGGAGATGGGGTTCAAAACAGATGAGAAAACTCAGAGGGACAGAAAAAAAGGAAGCACTGCTTTAATATGTTATCTTCCACATCTGGAATCCAGCAGTGGGAGCCTGAGGAAAGGATTAGGAATTCATAATTCTAGATCAATATTTCAGCATAAAAATGATCTAAAGAATGCCTAATTTAGGTAAAGCTTAAACATCTGTCACTAACATTACTTTCTTCACAGATCTCGTAAAGCTCCTCTGAGCTTTCATCTAAAAGGAAATTTAGCACCAAAATACTTTAGGTATTTTTCTAGAAAATAAGCTAGCAACTCTCAGGCAGGTTTGGGGGTTTCATGGAGGATTTTTTTGTTTAGTGGAGTGTTGTTTTTACTTTAAAAAGGCCATAAAGTGCCAAACACTGTCCCAAATGATGGTTTTCATGCCACAATTGGGTTTCTCTGCAGCTCGACCTTGCCAGCTCCTTGCATGCTGAGCCTGCTGTAGAGAGAAACGAGTTTATCAGGTCCATTTCTCTGGGTAGTAGGCTGTGTGAGCATCACACATGAAAGGGTTGCTGAGGGGAACCCATTGAAGTGGCAACTCTGGGTCCTTCTCTTGCCCTTTTCATGTGTAGAGCAACTTCTGCTGCACATTGGGGGCCAGAAACAGTTGAAGCTGGACATCAGAGTCTAAGTGCTCAAGCCACAGAATGAGGTGGAAAATAGCCTAAAAGGAGATCCACTCAATGATTCCCAGTTATGAAAGGAAGGGAAAAGGACGCAAAAAAGAGACAAGAAAAAAAAATCAGTAAAAGGCAAAGAGGGGTGGAGGGGCAGGGGGAAAATGGAATAAAAGAAAAAACATTTTTTCCAGGACATACAGTTAATAAGATGTAAAATCATTGCACAGAATCACAGAATATCAGGGATTGGAAGGAACCACAAGAGATCATGTAGTCCAATCCCCCTGCCAGAGCAGGAACACCTAGGCCAGGTCACACAGGAATTCCACCAGATGGGTTCTGAATGTCTCCAGAGAAGGAGACTCCACAACCTCTCTGGGCAGCCTGTGCCAGTGTTCTGTCACCCTCACTGTGAAAAAGTTTTTTCTTATATTTCTCTGGAAACTTCTATGTTCCAGCTTGTACCCATTTCCCCTTGTCCTATCATTGGAGGTCACTGAGAAATCCCTTTTCATATTTATAAACATTAACTTCCACTGATTAAGTTGCCCATTTGCCAGGTATCTTAGTCTCCTAGAAATCTGCATTTCATTCCTAGTAAGATACAGTAAATCTGTCCCGAAGATTTACACTAAGTCTGTAAAGGGAAATGAAAAAAACTCAATGGGGAAAAGAAAATTCCTGTGGTCCTCAAAAGGGAGCCACAGCATTTTCCCACTGAGTAACACTGAAAGCACAGGTTATCTTTAAACAAATAATTAAACAAATAATTGTGTGCCCAATATTTAATTTAAGTGCCATTTGGTAAATAATCATGCTTCACCTTTGTCAGCAGTACCAACCTCTCAATCAGACCATGAATCAAGGTACTTGCCAAAGAATAAATCTAAATGACATGCTCTAAAACAATTCCCACCATGAACTTTCCACAGAATCAAAGATGAGGACTTGAGTACCCAGAAGGCAACATTTTAACTTACTTTTATGGTCCAAATTAAAAGCATGGTTCTGCCTTTACAACACAATGCTAAACTGAAGTTTACCACAATAAAACAAGAATGACAAAAATATTACATAGTCATGGTATCTCTCCAAACAATTACTGCTTACATGTTAAATTAATTGTCTGAACTTTTAAAATGAAAAGTCTTTTGCATCATTTCACATCTGAACTACTGAGTGGATCTTACTGACTCTTGCAGGTATGTCATTTAGTGATAACATAATTGTATTTGAAAATTAAGTGTGCAGAGGACTCCCTAGTCCAGTTTATACTGAGGCTTTGCTTAGATAATTTTATCAACCATTAAGGCAAACCCGTCCCGACTGGAGACAAGACCTCATTAGGCTACGTTGTAAATTCATAAATAGTTCCTAATGAAACACTTGCCATCCAGCAAAGCCAGGTGATTAAGTAAACAGTGCTGCAGCATGACACCATGTGGTAAAATGCCATGGGGAAGGGTTTAATTGCTGAAGCTTGCATTAAAAACTGAGCTCCAAGCAAGCTGATGTGAATCCAAAGTGATAGGGAGAAGAAACGGAGTGCTTTTAAGTATTTCTGGACTGTAGATCTAATTACTTGTGGACAGAAGCTAATGAAGTCCAAAATCTGCACTGCATAGCAGGAAATGTGAGGGTGTGCCCATGTGCATGGGCTTGTCATTTCTTTAACCTCTATTAAAATTCTCATCCCAAGGTTGCATATAGAGCATGTACATTAGGTGCATTTTCATAGTTGCTACCAGTCAGGTCTTCCCATTTGCATAAGCAAGTGTTGTAAGACTGATCTGATTAAAACCTCCACCCAAACAAATCCTAGGTGAGCCCTGCTCATCAGCCACCATGTTTTGATGTAGGAAAATCATGTCACCTTCAGGTGCTGGCTCAATGCAAGGGAAACTTTTGCTTCCTGGTAGAAAACAAGATAGATCATTGCCCTCCAGTCCTATTCTCCACCCTCTGTAGGTCAACATCAGCCAGTGCAAACCGAAGAACCATAGAATCACAGGAAGTAAATTCTAGCATTGGCTGGGCTGTTGACGTCTTCTGTGCACTTAACTGCCTGCTTATTATAGAATCATAGAATATTTTGGGTTGGAAGGGACCTTAAAGATTGTCTAGTTCCAACTCCCCTGCATAGGCAGGGACACCTCCCACTAGATCAGGTAGCTCAGTGCCTTCTTCAGCCTGGCCTTAAACACCTCCTAAGAGGAAGCATCCACAGCCTCTCTGGGCAACCTCTTCCAGTGTTTCACCACTTTTTTCTGGTTTATTTCAACTCTAATTCCTAACAACAGAAACTTCTAGCTATATAGCTTCTAACAAAGATTTTTATAGGAGTAAACTCAGGCTAAATATTAATATTTGAATGCAAACTGTACTTTCAACATGCCCTTAAGAGGGATTTTTTATCTTTTTTTGTAGATGCCAACAAAAATGTCAAAACCTATTGGCTGAAGCCAAGTGAGTAACGTGATGAGAAATGTCCAAGTGTCATTTTTATGAGGGATAAATGACTTAGTCTCACCTTCCAAAGTCATACAACATATTAAGTCAAGCCAAGAGGACTTTAGATTCACAGAGCTCTGGTCACCTTATCCTTACAAAGATTTGGAGAAGGTTCAGAGAGACCTCATGGAAGCCTACCAGTACCTGAAGGGGACCACAAAAAAGCTGGGGAGGGACTATTAGTACAAGGATGTAGTGATAGAATGAGGGGCAATGGCTTTAAACTAGAGCAGGGCAGGTTTAGGCGAGACATTAGGAAGATCTTCATTGTGAGGGTGGTGGTGAAGCGCCACTACAGGTTGCCCAGAGAAGTGGTGGAGACCCCATTCCTGGAGATACTCCAGGCTAGGCTTGATGAAGCTCTGAGTTACCTGACCTAGTGCAAGATGCCTCTGCTCACTGCAGGATGGTTGCACTAGATGGCTATTGAAGGTCCCTTCTGTGATTCATTGTATGATCTGATAATTTTTCCTTCCAGAAAAGAAGCAGTTTCTTGTTTTCAAGTAATTTAATTACTTGAAAACTTGAGAGTTGATTGAGCTCCCTGACAAACTTCCTCTCAGCACAGCAAAACACTACAGCATCAGCAATTCTATGAAACTGTGCAGAACACAGGTCAGAACTGATGGCTCGGCTACTGTCGGTGCTGCAAACCAGCAGCTGAGCCCTGAAAAGTAGAGCCAGCTTTCAGAGAGACTTGGCCTTCAATAGGTAGAAATACCAGACAGCAGGAAGGAAACTGCTCTTTGTTAAATGAAATAACACAGCTTCAGAGGGAGGTTTTTAAAAATAAACATAAGACTGAAGACCTGCAGAGGCACCGTGGTTTTTCAGGCTGGGTTATCCTATTAAGCTGGGATAATGAGAAGTCAGCAAATCTGCCTGCCCTGCTGGACAGTCTACTTCAGCATCCCCAACCAGAGTGAGCTGAAGAGGTTTTCCTAACATAAGCATCTGAGAAGGATCTTTTGAAGATCCTTTGCAAGAGCAGGGGACTGACCACCTACCAGACCACCCACCAAAAGGGGTCTGAGGAGATAAATTTGCACTGCTCAGGCTTCTCTGTCCTCAGATGGACATTATTCTGTTATCACAGGGGAGCAGGGTGAGGGTTGCCGGGGCTTTTTTCATTTTTAAGCATAGCCTGGGAGAATAAAACATTCCTTAAGCTAAATAATTAGCCTTCCAAGACAAATGGTATGGGTCGGACAGATATTCTAGCTTGGCTTCTGATCTGCCAATGAAGAGGGCTACAGCTGCAAGTCATTACACTGAAGTGAAAATAGATTAACTGAATACATAAACTGCCTGAGCCTTCTGTAAAACTGAGCTGAGGATTTGTGGGATCTGTAATCCCGGTATTCAGGTCTTGCCTTGTGCTCAGCACAGACGTCTGAATCTCTTTCAGGCCTGTCACACAGCTATTTTCAGCTGAGTCCTCCAATATTGGAGATTTTTTGAAAAAGGTCTTTGCAACAATATTCAGCTGCACTAGAGGTTAACAATCATGGAGTTTGAAGCAAATGCATATTGCCATTCCACTCAAAGGGGAATATATTATGATGCAGTGTATACAGAATCACATTGTACTACCAGAATATTATGGCTTTCTCAAATTCTCACTTTTCCATTTCAATTCAAAAGCAATTGTCTCAATAAAATACAAAATTAAACTAAAAAAAAAATTCAACCCCCTAAAAATGAAACTAAAATAAATAAAACTAAATCTTGTAAAAATTACAGAAAAAAGTCCTACTTTAGAGCCATCAATGCATAGATGTTAAAAATACAGCCAGATACATGATGTTTATGGATCTGTGTATACAAGTAAACCCAAATATTTTTGAAACACATTTTAAAAATCACCAAAATAATGCTTTTGTCCTACTAATCTGAATGGGATTTTTGCAAATGTTTCACTAAATCTAATGAGTCAGCTTACAAATACATAAAAAACAAACAAAATGCCAACTCTTCAGATAATAAAGATGCTTGAGGAATTCACAACTTGGGGCTCAAGCCTTGGAAACCAAGGCAGGTCTTCAGTTAATTCTGCAAAGGACTGCTCTGTGGACAAGCATGCAGATTTGGGAGGATAACATGGGGTGGAGAGGGAGGAAGGGCCCCTTCGACAGGTGAATCAACCCTGGCAAGCTATGAAGTGACACATGCTGCAGCCAGATTGTGCCCACATCCAAAGAATGGATCAGATGAGCCTTGAAGTCCCTTCTAACTTGGTATTCTGTGACTCTGAGAGGCACCCTTACAGTTGTACAAGTTCTAAAGTAGATATTCTTTTAGACATAGGTATTGTCATTGAAGCAGAGAATAATATTAAAATAAAAAGCATTCTTGAAGGAAACTACCTCATTAAAATGGTTACCTATCCAGGTCTTACTACTGTCAAGTGTTACATGATAATTAGCCTCAAATCTTGGCAAGAATGTGATTAAAACACACAACACTTTGGCCATATTAAGCCTATGCATACTTCAGTCAAAACTCTTTTAATAGCCCCAAATGTTCTCTCCATCATCTCAGAACAGCAAAGCCATCCATACAATAAAAACTGTTTTACAATAAAAAAATATTTCCTTGAAACACATAATTTTATGAAGTACTATATTATATTTTTCATAATTATAATCTAGCCTGTTAGTATTCATGAATGTGTTGTATGTTAATATTGAGGCTGTGTAGTTTATATTTTTAAATAATTATTTGACATTTCACTGCAAAAATCAGCATCTTTGGTCAGATTTTAGTATTTCTTTTTAATTTAAAAAAGCTGCACACTTGCAATGCCAAAAACTACATTTGTAAGCAACAATCTCCAGATTTTTCTTACCCTGTTAGCTTTTAGTAATATTCTGCTCCAGTTCCAAAAGCGACAGATATAAAACATGCCTGAAAAGTTACAAATAGATTGAAGTTTTCTTTGAAGAAAGAAGAAATAATTAAATTATCATAAGGAAGTGACAGTTTTGAAAGTATCTTTGTCAAGTTATTTTGAAAAGTGTCACTTGCAGCTCACCATCAAGAGAGGGAGCAAAGATTTACTTTACTTGCCAAAGTGGGAGAATAAGGGAATGCAAAGAAGAAAAATATTTCATGACAGAATTTAGACCTCCTGCTTCTTGGCTAAGAATCTATGCAGCAGAGAACCTACTATTAGTCCATGATCTAATATCAGGATTGCTCTGGCAAGTAATCATTAATCCATTCAGGAATAATGAAATTAAAATCTAGCTGCCACTTTGGATGCTGAGGAAAGAGTCTAACACTTGTAAAAGGCAGAGATGCTGAAACTATTGGCATGTGTCTTGACTGAGGGATAAATTAGCCACTCTTAATGGGTTTTGCATAAGCATAATAAAGAACTCCTTTAAGCCAATTCCCTTCACTTCTCCCTCAAAATTTCCCTTTTAGTAATTTTGCTACACAGAACAGCAATGGTTTGATATAAAAAAAGAATTGTAAATAAGTATATGTTAGCAATTCAGAATTCTGTCATCCCACAGCAATATTTTTTTCTTTCACTAAAGAGATATCAAATGCAAAGAAAATAAAGACAAAAATAAATCATAATTTGTACTTTTATCTCCACTACCAGAGAGGTCAGGGAAAGACCAAAACAAAATTGTATTTGCCTCTCTATGCTCAACTAATATTGTGTTCTTGACAGGTTTCTGTGGATGATCAGTTCTGAACTTTACAATAAATTATTCTGTATGTACTTCATATGCAGGCAGCAGGAAAGGCAGACACCTACAGATACCCTTACTTTATGTGTATCCTCCTGGGTTGGTTTTCATCACTGAGAAAAAGTAAATCATTTTTGGACCAAACCATATCCTGTTTTCTTCTTCTATTAGATATTCACTGTAACTCAGGGAACATTTCTTTCTCTTCCATAATTTTGCTGGTACACTCTAACAAGATGCTTTGCTATGAAAAAGAACCTTTTTTCTTTTCCCCACTATCCAATTTCATGTACAAGTCTGCAACTGAAGCACCATAGTAAGAAAAGACATTTTCTACAATTGCCCATGGATATCTCAAATAAATGGAAGGTTTCATTTTCACAAGCAGGGGAAAATAAAAGAAAAGACAAAAGAAAAAGGAAAAAACCACCATCCTATTTTTATTGAACATTATTTTATGACTTGAGAGTATTCCCTCATACTCTTTACCTTCTCAGAAAAACAACCAGCAAACACAAAATTTAAACCCCAGCCCTATTAGCAGCATCACACCTGTAAGCACAAACCAGACTCTCTTAGATCTGTTAACATTAGCTAGGAAGCATAATGCAGTCCAAAGGTAGAGGGAGAAAGTCAATATAACCTGAGAGCTAGTCTAGTCCTGTATAAAATACTAATCCAGTTTTCAAAATCTAACCCAAAAATCATTTGAGATTATGAAAAACATGGGATTTTTTTGCCCTTTACTTAGAGGATTCAAATAGACATGGGAGAAGTTCTGATTCCTGAAGCCTAAGTAAAACTGTTAATGAAACGTAGTGTGAAAATACAACTGCATTTTAGTACAGTAATCACAGCAGGAATCACAGACTTAGGCATAAAAATTAACACAACAGGAGAAAAAAAAGCTTAACCTCTTAATGGGATAAAGTGGATCCTGTTATTTTCTAAGGGACATACTGATGACTGACACAAGTCACTCAGCATCCTGAAGGACTTACATATCAAACCCAAATATATATTTTTTTAAATATTCTGTGAAAGTGAGGCATATTTCTGCTGGGGAATTCTGAAATTAAAACATCACTTGTGCATACAAATGTTTTTTGGTCTACATTCATGTTTCTCAGACCATTTTTTGTTGTTTATTAGAACAACATGCAAGAACAGTGTCTTTATTCATGTATGTGTACCAGAAATGGCAAAGTATTAAAAAACCCCAAAATTGTCAGTTTTTAGTAAGCTTGCAGTGACTACACTAAATAAAAACTTATTACTTGTGAAATATAAGGTCAACAGCTCTGGTCTTAAAAAGTTGTTCTACACTTTCAGTCTAGTTTAATAAAACTGAACATGTCACTTCCTAAAATATAAATGGCCACCAAGAGGCTAGGTTTGCAGAAAATATGCAGAGATTCACAGATGGCAGATTCTGTTTTTAAACATACCTTCTAACGCCAATAAAAAGAAATTAAATAACCCAGTGGAGTGGATCTACCTACTGCAGCCTCTGGAAGCTGCCCCAGGCAGGGGGAGAGGAACATGCTCTGGATATCATCAATTAAAAGGAGGTGGGTCATTAATCTTGCTGTCAAAGCCAGAGTTCTGCTCACTTGGCTTCTACTGGATACAACTTGTTGGATATGCTTTAAACCAAATCAGCTCAGTTCACCTTCATCCTGTTTCAAGACTTCTGAACACTCTGATTAATTATCATCTTATACTACACGAACAATTAGAGAAGCAAATTTCCCATAGATACTTATCTTGCCCCTTTTATCCACACACAGCTTTTATATGCAAAAAGCCAAGATGCCAAAACACCTTTCATCACTGCTGTTAGTAGATATTGTAACCATTTTCCATGCTGCTTCATCCAGCCTGACCTCTGTGGCCACTCTTGTGTACATTTGCTAAACAGCTTTGCTCTTGATACTACACACGTGGGTTTTTTTTAATTTAATGCTAATTTATGCAATTCTCACCACTCACAAGTCAATGCCTCAGTAACAAGATGCTTCCTTGTAACTTGGACAGCTTATTCATCTGACCCAAAGTTCACTGGAAGGCCCAGCTTTCAAGAAGTGGCCTCTATAAGATGGCAAACCAGTCCAGAATGAGTTTCCTACCATGCACAGGAGACCCTGTCACCCTACAAAGTTGTAAGACCACATCAGTTGTCTTCACATTGTAAAGTCATTCATGAGGCAAAGGTTTCAACTCATACTGTACCCCTAGATAAGAGCCAAAGTTTCAACCTACCCATGCCAACCATTCATCATAGTCATCAGGAAGCAAGCTCTATGCCCTCATCTATATGACACACTGATCCATTTCCAGTTTTTCCAGTAGCTTGCTTTATATAAATTATATACACAAACAAACAGGCTATAAGAAGAAAAAAAACTTTCTTTCTCACATCATATCCCTCCTGAAGTATTTGTACAAGGTGTTTTGTTGCTAACTAGATTAATAAAATCAGCAGTGGTGAATAACTGAAACTGCAAAACTACTTTTTTCCACAAAAAATCTTTCTAAATTATGATGTGCTAGTGGTTTGTTGCCTTTATTCTAAATTGGGGAAAAAAAAAATTCTAATTTGGAATATAAGACTTGGATTCTAAGCTTTATAGTTAAATAACCCTATTCCACTGCACATGTGTGTATCTGTGAAAAAGACCACTTCTGTATCTGAGGAGATATTAATAAGAGATACAAAATTAACTTTCACACTAAATGGCAAAAAAGATTAAATCCTTGAAAACTTGTTGAGTCAAGAATTATTAAAAGGACATTTTGACAGTGTTCTATTATATACTTTACAACATCAGAGCATGAATTTTGGCCATAAAAAAAACCACAGAAAACAAACAAACAAAAAAACAAAACCAAAATCTAAGTCTCTCCACATTGTACACATTTATCAATTGAAACTTCAGCCATTGCCAGTGGGCACAGAACCAATTTATAGTTTAGCAGTTGTGAAAACAAAGTTCTTTAGCAGGCTTCTAGCTGGATCTGAATGATACGGATGCAGACCTTATAATAAACAGCAAATCTGTGTAATCACATAATCAAATATCTTGTTAGCAATTACCTCCAGACAGAAGATGCTGAAGAACCATTCTCATTTTTTTTCCTTTTTATCACATTATGCTGTGGTGTGAGCTTATTTAGAAAATTGCTATCTCAGCACAGCACTTTAAAAGTCTGATTTTTTTTTTTTTTTTTTAAGGAGATCTCAACTCTCTGTATGTTGTGGGTAGTTCTGTGTGTTTGTTTTTAAATATGCTATGAAGTGACCTTAGAATTACTGAAAAACTTGCTTGGTGTTTCCATATTCCCATGTAAAAGCAATTTAGCTTTTAAAGAAATACTTTAAAAAATTAAAATATTGTGAAAAGAGAAAAAACCCCCAACAAAATAAAAATCCCCACAGCATTTATACTGCAGCAAACATTCCACAGTCTTTCCAACAACTTCCCTGTGATTAGCGTGGTTTGTATAATTACTGTTATTTTAGTAAACACTTCACATTCCAACTCCTTAATACATTGTTCATGGCAAATGGCTCCATTCAGTTCTTGTTAAATCAGTATCAATACTCAGCAACTATTTTGGATTGGGATTTAACTCAAATAACATTTTCATATTGTTTCATATTGTTTTCTAGAAGATATGTTTTTCTAGCAGTTATTCTCTTCACATTATTTTTTAAAGAAAAAACATTTTTATGTGCCAGGGGGATAGGCATTTCCTAAATTTTGTTGCTCAACAGGAAGAATTTCATTCTCAGAATGCAAATGACCACAGGACCATGAAGATGATGAATGAATTGGGGCATCTCCCTTATGAGGAGAAGCTGAGGCAGTTTGGTCTCTTTAGCTTGGAGGAGATTGAGGAGTGACTTCATTCACGTTTATAAGTATGGAAAAGGGTGAGTGTCAGGAGGATGGAGCCAGCCTCTTCTCAGTGACCTCCAATGATAGAACTCAGGACAATGGGTACAAGCTGGAACACAAGAGGTTCCACAGGAATCTGAGAAAGAACTTTTTCACAGTGAGAGTGACAGAACACTGGAACAGGATGCCCAGAGAGGTTGTGGAGTCTCCTTCTCTGGAGACATTCAACAGCCATCTGGATGTGTTCCTGTGTGACCTGACCAAGGTGCTCCTGCTCCAGCAGGGAGATTGGACTAGGTGATCTATTGAGGTCCCTTCCAATCCCTAACATTCTGTGATGCTGAGAAGCAAGATCGTAGTCACTCCTGGTTTAGTTCTGTATTTCAAACACAGTGAAACACATAATAACATGGGTTTAAAAGATTATGGAAGTTTCATAATTCTAGTAGATTCAAGACAATTTTAGTTTGAGGGGGAAAAATACCTCTATTTCAAATTTATCATATCTGCATGCTTCTGAGAAACCAAAGCATCACCTCTTTCTCTACAAAGCTTACAGGGCATTTTGGCATCACTACCTGCCTGCATTAGAGTGCTTGCCACTGGCAGCTTTTCTTCTTCAACATGTTAACTTCTGCCCTTGCTTTTTCCTCTGTCATTTCTCTTTATAACCAAACTGCCATCCTAGGCCAGTGCTTGCCTTCTAAAGTTTATATTCTGGCCTGGTCACACACATCTCAGGACTGGGTAGTTTTGAAGAGAATTTCTCTTTCCAAATTTTGGTTAATACAAATGTAGGATTAATTTAATACTTCCATTTTCTCTCTGTCAACACCAGTTGTTCACATTGAATTGCAGAAGTGAACGCTGTTTGATCCTATTTTATTTTTTTCCTTCTTCCTCACTTAAGAATTCCAGTTCCATTTGTCTGGCTTATCTGTAATGTTTCCAGTTTGAGGTAAGTGAAAGCATAGAATGAAGAGAGAGGGAGGGTTCAAGCACTTCCAAGTGTCTGCCCAGCATCAACTGAGAGCAAATGCAGACACTTCACTTACAAAACTCCTGCCTCCCCAAATATGAATCAAAAACTGCATCTCTGGTAAAAGATTAAAAAGAAGAATTTTCAATAGAATATACATTTTGGAAGTTTTACTCATGGTACTGAGTTCTTTAAAAGGAGTATGCAAACACATATGACAGGAATATTTTGGGGAAAGAGCAGAGCAATCCCAAAATGGAGAACTTAAAACCTTTCCCAAGCTTGGCTGGGGGCTTCCAACTCAACAGGAGATAAAATATTTTTCTTCATATTAGAGCACAGCATTTACCACTTAAAGATACATAGCAGAAATATTTATTCAGCTTCTTTAATGACAGCTTCCAGAGTATCAACTTCTTTCATAGAATCACAGAGTTGGAAGATCATCAAAAACCATCTAGTCCAACCTCCCTGCAGTGAGCAGAGACATCTTGCATGACATCAGGTTGCTCAGAGCCTCATCAAGCCTGGCCTTGAATGTCTCCAGAGATTGGGCTTCCATCATCTCTGTGACCATCCTGTGCCTCACCAATGTCACAGTGAAGAACTTCCTCCTAATGTCTAATCCAAACCTGTCCTGCTCTAGCATAAAACCTGAGCAGTCTCTCTCCATATCTTCTCCCCTCACCCTAATGAAAGACAAATGAAGTCCTTTTAAGTATCCTCAATTGGCAGCACTATCCCAGGAACTTGTTTTGATTTTCAACAGATGTTGGTGGGATTTTTTTTGTGAGGGGAGGATGTATTTCTTTGCTTTTTAAGATAAATAAAAAAGTAACACCACCTGATAGAAAAAAAAACCCAGCTTTTTGTGAAAAGGATACATCATTGGGACAAACCAGTTTAAACTGCTGACTTTTTACTTGAGAACTTTTGTCATCTTAACTGTTTGCTCTTTTTCACCACTGACTGTAAGTCTTACTCTTCACAAATTACTCCGTTTTGAGCAGCATAAACCCCCCCTACACATAAACACCTGAGTTTTGTCAGTTCTACAGCTTCCCAACAAGGCTCCAGTAGTTTTGATTATTATTATTATTATCATTATTATTATTTTACCACTGCTTGGGGAGGTTGTAAGTAAAGAAACATGGGAGCCATCTGTTTGTGGATGTTTGATGATAATCTACCACACGTAAGCCTCCACAGGCCTAACTCTAGGAGGATAAATCCATTTTATTTTAATTGAAAACTTAATTTCCTAAGAAATTGATGAAATGGATCCCACTTCCTACCATGCCCTTCCAGATACAATTTCCTACTCACCAGTGGCAAACAGATCTTCCATTAGTCCAGATGCAAGTCCTACGGAAAATTTAATCTAAATGATTCATGGAGAAAACTAACTAGAGGGGGTAATTTTGCTCACCAAAATCTGTTCTTAATATGAATTTACTATCCATCATTTACCCAACTCAGTATATTCCAGCATTCCTGTAATATGAGGATCAAACCCAGGTCATACTTTCATGCTTTCTTTCATTTTTGGTCTAGCTGCTGCTTTCATTTAATAGATCCCTGGCTAATTCTGATAAAGGCATGGTCAGGGTAAATACAGAAATACAGATCAGAAATACAGAATTACAGATCATTTTTAGTGTTGTGACTCGTAGGAGGAAGTCACAAGTTGGACTAGAATTCAGTAGCCTGCAAAGGACACAGTTCCTTGGGTCTTGGGAAAACTTCTCTTACAGTATCAGACACTTTCCTTAGTCTTTTTATCTGGAAGTAAAACAATGCTCCAAGAAGGACATCTGATATAAATTGGATCAGTCCTGCTTCTAAACATTTTACTTTCTGAAATTCAACAACAAGACCACAACTTTGAATGTGTTCTAACTTCAGAATGAAGGAAAAAGAGAAGGAAAAGTAATTGGAAATTTAAAGTAATGGCAATAAAAGGAGAGTTTCTGCTCCATTACTGACAAAGGGCACTGGGCTTTTGTTATTACCATAGAAATTATCTTTGTTTCTCTTTACTCACTGAAGATTTCTTTAAAATAAGCCATATCAGTGCTGAAAGGTAAATGTTATTAACCTTGTTAAAATACTGGTCTCTCAAGTCTAAATTAAAACTCGATGTATTTGCACATTTTCCTTTTGTTTTCCACTACATACAAATTGAAATCCATTCTCAGTCAAGTTACAAACATCTAGAAAGAAGTTAGGCTTTGAATATGCTTATTGCTTCTCAACGATCATCTCCTGGTTCTCCACTGCCTTCCTAACTGGAAAACTTCCTTGCTCTGACTCTTAGCAACACTATCATTACTTTATTGCAGTTTCCTGACTGAATTAATTTTCATTTCTTAAAATAAATTCATGCAACAACCTAAGAAAAAGTGAAGTTGATTTTTCACTTTATTACAACTGGCCATTGTAGCTGCTCTCCTCTGATTACATTGTATTGAGCCTGACTTGTGATATGGAAAAAGATCCCATTAAGAACAAACCTAATCCAATCATGCAAAGAGCCCTCAGGCTTAACAGAGAGGTTGGCCCCATATCATCCATCTATCAAGAGTCCTACGTAATCCTTGTCAAGTAATAAAGGGCATCAATAGAGACACAGACTCTGAAAGTAGCTCAGGTATAAAGCACTTCATGATCAATAATAGCTGCAATTGTTTATCTTTTTTAAAAAATTATAAACTTTAAAAATCCTTATTTATTTTCCCACAGTGGAGATCCAGACAGATATCTGACAACACTTGAAGCTGTTACCTTTCAAGTAAGAAGACAGGCAAGAGCAGAAACTACACCACTCTTGGTCAGCCAGTGGAGATGCTGTTGTGGCTGGGCAGTTCTCCCAAACCACCTCATACTCTTAGATGCCCCATCCTCTATAGGATCAGCACTCCATCCTCTTTCAACTGTTTCCCTTCATATGGAAGACTGTGCAACTCTCTAGCACTGAGCAAATGCATTCCACTGTCAGCTCGGTAAAGGATCAAAATTTTGGCAGTACTCATCTATAACGTAATTGTTGACAGAGCAGCATAAAGGCTGAGTCTGCTGTCTATAATTCAAGAAAACCTTCATAACAGAGCTGCTGGAGGCAGTAGCAGAGAGCAAATAGCTCTGTGTGGTTTGGTAAGCTGCTCACTGTATCCTCCCTCTTCTCCCCATCCTCTCATTTTGTCTTGCTAGGTAAAGCCCTGTCAGAAGTATGGCAGGTCTTTCACAACAGACTGGATATGCCTTAGTGCTCCTGTTCAAGTGGGCCTGGAAACCCTCTCAATACTGATGCAGGTCCTCCTAAGAAAACCAAGGTCATGCTAACATGGTCCCATCTTGGGATATGGAGTTGTGTTCTGGAAGTCAGGCTTGGAGAAGAGGCCAAGGGAGCAGATCATTTCATGAAAGAGTGGAAAAAGGCCAGAGGGGATGAGAGCCTGGCAAGATCTGCCTCCTGCAAAGAGCACTTCCAGCAGGGAGTATGTGAGGCCAGGAAGGAATTTTTATGAAATGCAGGAACAGTTACAGCATCTTTCTGATCAAAAACCAGATTGCTTCTGTAGGCATAAAGAAATTAAACCACCAGTTCCCTTCTATTAGTGTCAGAGCACTGAGATGAAAGTTTGTGTGTGTGTACACATCCTGTACTCCCTCCAGAAGGCACTTGGAGTTAAAATACCTCTCACTGCAATAGTCATGGCACAGCACAACTCCAAAAAACGATGCCCTGGACTGCAGCAGGTCAAAGGATGCCATTACTACACTCTATTCAGCACTTGGAACACTGTGTCCAGTCTTGGTCCCTCCACATTTCAAGAAATAAATTATAAAACTGGATAGAGCCCAGGAAAAGGCCACCAGGATGGTTAGTGGATTGAAGAATTTAATTAATAAAAGGTGAAAGAAAAGGCTCGGAAGGTGCAATATCTCCCAAATGCCTAAAAGATGTAGTTGAAGAGACAGGAGAGGTCCTTTTCTTATCAGGATGTATTTTGAAAAGAAGACAAGGCAATCAGCACAAGTTGCTTCAGTACATCCATATGAGAGAAAGAATTCCACTGTGAAAGCAACTGAGCATTGAAAAAGACTGGTTGGAGAAGTGGTGGGATCTCCTTGCTGGAAATAATGAAGGCTCAGTTCAGTCACATCCTAATCTAAAGCCCGAAATCTGAAGCTTGCAACACAATTTCAGATCAGATGATGTCCAGAAGACCCTTTCAACCTACTTTTCTGTAAGATTCTGTAAGAATCTACTTTTCTGTAAGTTGGGACTAAAGAGAAAAAAAAAAAAAAGCAACCTTTTTCATAAGGTAAATGATCATTTTCACAAATTAATTATCTTCAATTTATTTAGCAACAATAATCTTCAAATAATACAACTCCTCAAATCAAGTAAAAAAAGGACAGTAGAAGACATCAACATAACTTGCCACAACCTGATCTAGTGGGAGGTGTCCCTGCCTATGGCAGGGGGGTGGAACTAGATGATCTTTAAGATCCCTTCCAACTCAAACTATTCTATTGTTCTATGAACTGCTGAGTTGTAAAACTACACAGCTTGTCAGAACTACATTTATTTTAAGACAGTTAAGATCCAATTCAAAATCAAGAGGTTAAGCAAGCATCAGTGGCATAAATCATTGTCTCATCCTGGATGCCAGATTACAGCAACTCCTTTAGTAAAAAAGGAGAATTCCACACAAATTCCCTGCAGTACTGTAAGGGAAATCAGAGGATGGAGCTGCCTGAAGCCTTGGCTTGATTGCTGAGCAGTAGTCCACTACCAGCTGAAATGACAAGTGGTTGTCTGAGACAGAAGGCCTAAGAAACTATTCATAACAGCCTTTTGATGAATCACCTAATCAAAATCAAGATCCAAGAGAGGAACAAGATCATCAAGATGATTTACTAACAAAGATGAGACTCCGGGACCATCTTAATAAGATGAAGTGTTACACATTATTTCTATATTAAAATTTAAAGGAAAAAAGAAAATAAGTCTGCATAAAATCTTAGAAAAAAATAACTAGATGAGATTGAAGTATTGCTAATTCCATGTTTCTCTGGGGAGAGCAAGGAGTTTCAGTTCTTCCAGGGTCAGGCTGGATAGGGCTCTAAGGTTTGGACTAGATGACCTTTAAAGGTTCTTTCCAACCAAATATATTCTATGTTTCTATTATCCCACAGCTTTCAAATTTCCAAGTTCAGTTCTGTGCTCTGAATTAATTGTAAATTGCTTGTGTTATTGAACTGTTGTTCCTGAAATCTCAGTTTGTTGTTGCCTTCACAGTTAGGAAAAAATACTTGACCATGAAAGTGATGCTTAACTGGAATCCAAATTGGGTAGATATTTTCATTCATCCAATGCCCTTACTGATGCTCTGAACTTAACTGGGAAACAATTAAGTAAAGGGAGAACAAAAACCACACCCTGGGAGAAAGCAAGATTTGGGAGACAAGGAAAAATTATTTCCAAAGTGAAAAAGAAGACAAGGGGGAACAGGAGGAAGCTTTGGCAATTAAAAAGAAGATGACAAAAAATAATTAGGAAAAACTCTGATGACAGTTCGTAAGGAGAAGGCAGCTCATTTGTTCAAATTGCTGTGTTCCTTAAGTTGCTTCCCTTGGAGAATGTAGGGAAGGAGAGGAGAGCAAATCCCACCATCAAGAGATGGGGGAATACTCTGTCTGCTCCAGTCTGTGGGAGGAACTGCACAGCAGCTCTGTATTTCCCCGGTTTTGATCTCTGAAAAACAGCACTAAAATAAATATATGCTCCTGTGGAAGTTCACCATGTCCCTGGAGCTCATTCATTTTCTAACCTTTTACCAGCTGCTGGCCTGAAATGGTAGGAGTTCACTTTAAGCCAGACTGAATTTCAAAGGAAAGGTCCCAGAGGTGACAAGCTGCTCATTAATTCACTATAATGCTCTAGTGCTGGAAGAACTGTTTTAAACTCACAATCTGAAACTATTTGGAGCCACAATATACTTCTATCAGGAGAAGCCACCACAAGATTCACATTCACCCATGTTAAAATCTAGCTGTGTAATCTGCTGATAGAATTAATGAAGAGAAAGAAGACTGGCATTTTATTAATAAATGCTAATCAGCCTGGTTTTGAAGTGTCCCTCGTTTGCATTCCAAACATTATTATGAAAATGCAGCATTATGCTTCTTTGTGCAGCATTGTACTGCTCCAGCCTACATCAAAAATATTCACTTCCTTAGAGCAGGGAAAAAAAGAGAATGAAAAATCACGATCAAAGATAACTTCAATTACTTGCTAATTTCACCTTAATTCTACTCTTGGGATAATAAACCTTCCTTATAAGTTTCCTACCCTGTAACAAATTCTGATATATGCTTATAGGTCCCTAAGTATATTCCCACAAGAAGTACATGAATAAATATGCATCAGAGTAATTTACATAGACTTCACCATAAGCATCTTAGGTCTGTTCATAAACTCACTACTGTTTACTGTGTGGAAAAACTCATTAAACTCCCCTTTGAATACAGGAATGAAAGTTATTTTTTAATTTATTAGACATAGTCTCATTGGTCTTCTACTTAACACCATCACGAGGGATGCACACAGACACTTTTATTCTCTTGTAAAAATAAAATAACAGAGAAGAAAAAACTAAAGCATGTACTTTCGATGCACTCATACCTGGATAAAATGTTTCTCTTGCCATTGTATATACTTGTTAAGTTGATAGAAAGGAAAACTAAGTGTTTTTTGAAGTAGGTTTATCTATCAAGTATTTATCCACAGTCAATAACTGCATATTCCTCCCTCTCACAGAGCTATGAAATGTTAACTGCAGAGACTGACCACCTTCCCTGATCACTTCTATAAACAGGCAGAAGATTAAGAAGTTATTAAACTTGAAAAAATAGGCAAAAAATTGGTAGACCTCAGTTATTTATTAAGCTGCATTTGAAATAAATTTCTTGAAAACATTTCTCTTTTGAGGAACTGGTGAGCTCTGAAGAAAATGCTAATATCTCAGAAAATTCTTGACCAGCTCTGCCTAAAACCACAAACTAGAAAACACATTATTCAAAGACTTCAGTGAGGGCAGACTAAGTCAAACCAGAAGAGTATTTTTAAAACACACCTGACCATCAACATATCTTCTTTGGCTGTGTCTCTGACACTAGTATGATCAGAAGGAATGACAAAGCAGCTAAACCCCAGAAAAACACAAACAACTGCTTTAAAAAACACACATCTTTTGAAATGGCAGTTCATATCAACTTCTAAACAGAAAAATACCAATTAATCTTCCTTTCGAACGTGTTCATTTAGAAAAGGAGAATGTGAGGACTGAAGTTTGTCACAATCTTTCCAGAAATGGAAGACAGCAAATGCTGATGGGTATCAAAATGGGGAGGAAAAAAGGACTTTGACTAAGTTAGTGGATAATGAGAGCAAGATCTCTCAGGTAAAAGGTGGTGAAGCTAAAATCATAAAATGCACATCTGGAGATTCTGCAGGAATTGCCTTGCAGGAGTGCAGCCTGCTGCAGTCTTTGCAGTTTAGCTCCAGAAACCTTCTGAGGCAGGTAAGCTCTCCAGTCAGCCCCACACTTGGTCTCTGAGAAAGCAAGCTGTAGTAATGCAAACCAGAGCTGTGGAAATGCCCAGGGTTGCTTCATCACCCCCTAAATCACTGTGAATGCACACAATGAGACACCTTTTGCACCTACCTCTTTAGTTTTAATCACATCATTTTCTTGTTTCTCTGGAAATAAAATTAACCTCAGGGACAGGAAAACAAATCTCTATTTCATCTGTTTGAGAGAGTGTATGATTATGTCTCCATTAAGGCAAAATGTGGACATTTCTGCAGGGTGCCAAGACACACAGTTTAGTGAGAAGTTTCAAAATAGAATCATAGAATCTGTTAAACATTTACACTTAGTGAAATAGCATCTCTCATGTTGGCCTTTCACAGGAGTAGAACTAAACTTTAAGCCTATAAAATGCATTTTAAAGATATGGATATAGGGATTTGAGAATGACCAAACCATAGAGTACATAAGGGTACACAAACCTCCCCTCTTTTCCTCTGTTTGTCCCCATATGTTATGTCCCCATCATTTTAATTTCACCAGCAAAGTTTCTGATCTAATGAAAAGCCAAAATACAGTTTTCTGCTGCTACAGATGCTTTCTCTGCACAGTGAGAGTCTTCGAAATCTTCTCCCTACCCGACAGCCAGGCCAAGGATCATTTGTCCTCAGCATGTTTGAAAGGGCTCTCACTTGCAGCCTAATAATGTAACAGATTCAGCAGCAGCCTGCTTCTCTGTCAGCAGGGTTAGAGATTTTCCTGACAGAGTCACATCTGCCAAAGGAAAAAGGAACACAGGGAAAAGGCCATAGAATCAGAGAGTGGTTTGGGTTGGAAGGGAAAGTTCCATCTAGTTCCAGCCCTCACTGCCATGGGCAGGGACACCTCCCAATAGATTAGGTTCCTCAAAGCCCTGTCTGTGTTATGTAGGAGACAGAGAGCTAACCATAACCAAATGTACATCTCTGAAATATATTCTTCCTTTCTGTATTTCTGCCTGTAGGTAAAAAAACTATCATGTCCCCAGTGCGCAGTGCTGTGATGAATAGTATGTTTATTACTCCTCTTCCCACCTGGACTGCAATCTCAGATTGACTTCATATTTGCTTTTTCTGTACTGATTTGGATGACTGAAACACCTTAAGGGATATATAAAATATTATTTACTCAACTGAAACTTAGCTTCTAAATCACCAGCATTGGTTTGGCCAATCAGTGTGGCTTGAAACACAGCACCCTTGCATAACAAAGGTATGCAGTGTGTCTTCTGGATTTATATTATTTTTCAATTGTTTTCTCTGCTGCATAATCCTCCCAAGCATATCAAAACCCAGGTAAATCAGTATATGATTTGTCAGACATTGCATTCATTTTATTCAGCAGTTTCCATTCACCTTATTTAGATATGGCAGACCTTAGGGAGCTGTTTCAGAAGCTACTCAATTCTGTTTTCCCCTTTCCCTTTGAAAAATATGCATTTGTATTATTGAGGACTGTGACTTAGGAAAGGCAAGACTATGGCAGACACCGTGAGCCATCCTGAATTTCCTCTCTTAGGGTAATACATTGGAACAATGTTCTTCCAGCAGGCACTTCATCTTTTCTTGGGGTACTTGACAAACTTCACTACTACATTATTCTGTCTTCTAAGGTTCAACAGCTGTAGCAGTCCTTAATGAAATCTCCAATGGGTTGTTTCTTTTTTCTTTTTTTTAACCAGATAGCAATCTAAGGCTAGGAAAACAAATCTAGTAAACAGCAGAGTTATGAGAAAAAAATAAAGAGGAAGGAAATAAGGCATTTGGGTAGGTACAGGCAAATCCACTGCTCAGATGGCTTTAGAATAAGCACATGGAACCAGATTCATCAAATCAAAGGAACAAATTACATCTGTGGATGCAATCTTTTGGGAGCTGCTTTTTTTCGTTTTGCTAATTCACTGTATTAATTCTCTTGCCTTCCCATTCATATTGAGTTTCTCTTTTAATCAATACTTTAAACCAAGGGCTTGATCCAAAGCCAACAGGGACCAATGAAAACTTTCTTCATTTCTTCAACTTCAGGAGAATGCAAGCACCAAACTTACATTAAGTAGTCTTCATTGTAGATTGACTATATATGAAACAAAGCATAAAGCATTTGAAATTACAGCTTTTTTAATAATGCTTCAATACCTCTCCAATCACATAGACTTTGATTTCTTGTACCAAAATTCAAACAGAAGACATCATTTTTGTCTCATTTAGCCAACAGTGTAAATAGAAAAACATACATTACAGGAACTGTATTAAAGCCATTCTACAGCACTTCAAAAGACAAGTCTCAATTTAAACCTCCATTTCTTCCAGTCTGGATTTCAACCAGGATACCCGGGGCTAATAATTAAACTCCACAGAAATTGCAGAAAGGAAACTACCAAAAAAAAAAAAAAGTCAATAAAGAAACCTTTTAGCAGAATATATCTCTGGAACAAATGGTTGCAGTATTCATCCTATTAAACTGTACCTGAAGGAGAAAAGACCTTAAGCTAGTCCTTAGCATAAGTGCTGCAGGACCTGCAGAACAGCTTCCTGTCACTTGGAAGATGTAGTTTCATTGCAGGAGGGCTTTCATGCTTTTTAAGTGACCAAAAAAAATAAGACAAAGCTCAAGTTTACTGGAAATGATGGCATTAACTTTAACCCACAACACTGCACTGCAGTCAGCACCTGTGATGGATTCTGAAGATGAACCATCAAGACTTTCACATCCTGTGTGCCTAGGAACACCCTGCTGTATTGTCATTTAGGGGATCTCACACATGCCAAGTGCTACCCTGCTTTATTCTTTTGTTTTTTGTTTTAAAAAATAGCTCCTCAAATGATAATCTCAGGGTGGTACCTCAAACTCGTTTGAAACTGCATGGAGCTAGGGTAAGTATTCACTCCATTTGTCATTCCTTTGTTTCTTATTTGACAGGGATGATAGCCTAATTTTTCCCCTGCATGAATAGAAGATTCACGTCACATCAAATTCCAAAGTCATTAGTTAGTATATTCACCAGATCCACATTAATAAAGGAATAACTTGATCACTGGCTTGTAAAGTGCCAATTCAAAATAGAAAAACAGGTGCTGTTTAAACAGCATAATCATTATTCTAATTGATACCTTACAGTTAACATTACAGGAGAGGGAGAAACAAGGAGCACAGAGCTCCCACAAACCCTTTAGTTCAAGCAAGTGTCTCTCACTCAGTGTTTAAGGCACAAGAGTTACTAGCACATGAATGAGAACTGCTCCCACTAATGCTTGTGGATCTCTGTCCTCATGAATGTATGCTATTGATTTACCTTCCAAACTTTAAACTATCAGAGTTCCTTGCTGTGGGAGAGCTGCAGAGGAAGAGGAATTCCAGCAAGAGACAGGATCATTAAATGAACCACCTCTGAATGTTTCTGTTGCCAAAAAAAAAAAGTGCCTGCCATGATTCTGTACTCCCTAGGTCTAAATCTGCTCCTTTGAAATTCTAAGGTGTGTTGAACTAAAACCCCAAAGCCTAGGAAGCAGAAAGATAGAGAGAGATAGAGTTAAGAAGAAGCTCCACCACATGCCATGGAAACTGAAGGACTGCAGGAAGTGTCTAAGCCTTGAGTAGACCTTAAATCACTTTGGAGGTAATCTCTCACCGAGTCTGCCAATTAGGTCTGCAACTTGTAACCGATTCTGGACTTGAAGGAAACATTTATCTAGCTTATATCAGGGACAGTGTGGAGTACAGACCAAAAAAAAAGAAAGACTGAAGTTATCTAGCAGTAGGGAGAGATGAGGAAAACCAGGTAGCTGATTTTGCAGCATCTGCCTGATGTGTGCTCAGTTAACTGAGTGACAAGGGAAGAAGGAAGTTTTCACCTGCAATTCTGATTAATCCATCTCTAGATATCATTAGCACATTTACTACAGGCATAAACTTCATTTAAAATGCAGCATAGGCTCATCTCCTTAAAACTTACAAATATTTGTAATATTTTATGCTAACAAATACAGGGAGAGGAGCGAGAGATTTACTGCAAAATACCTTTGCAAGACTGCAGTTCACATTGCAAGTAAAATGAACAAAACTAAGCAGAAAATCTCAGGGGTGTGTTATTTTAACAATCTATTATGCAAAATAAATGTGCAAATAGCAACAGGATTCAAATTTCAAGCATATTATTTTTCACACAACTGTTTATTCATCTGTCTTTTAGATAATCCCCGTGACGGGCACTTGTGGAGCAACATAAAATGTGTGTTCACTGATGCTACAACTGCACAGAGAGGCACAGTTTGAAGTAGTTCAGGAACTTGGGCATCTCCATTCTATCTCAAAACATAAAGAGATTTTAATTTATTTAAAAATTCAAGAACAGTAGTAAGAAATTACTGCTCCCTAACTGAGAATAAGGTACAGTCTTCTCGCACCATGTATATCTCACTGCATGATATATACACTGGAAATTTCACATCTCCTGACATGTCACCCCCTACAGAGCAAGACCCTGATCTAATTTGGTATTTTTATATGGTGATGCATGAACAGAATCCAATCCCAACTTTATACCCATTAGAGAGCTGGGGAAAAATTCCCACTTTCCCCTCTTCTTTTTTGGACAGAGGACTTCTCCTCTCCTTCTTTGAATGAAAGCAGAAACATTAATCTGATCCATAGTTTTTTTTGAAATACAGAAATACAATTTTATCCTTATGGATTCCAAACTGAAGATAGCTCCTCTTATTTTTAGGGCTTTTCCATGTGCATTCAGTATTTAGTGTGAATATCTGGTTAGAAAGCATGAATCCTGACTTGTAAATTCTTGGAAGAACAGCCAGGTCCAGAGAAATATTTTTATTTGTACATTCAACCATCGGTCATTGAGATGAATGAAACATAAAAGTGTCAAATCTACAGTTATATCCCCTATATTCTGTTTTCAGAGCATAGAACCATAGAACAGTTTGGGTTGAAAGGGACGTTAAAGATCATCAAGTTCCAACCTCCCCCCCTCCCCTCCCTCATAGGAAGGCACCTCCCACCAGACCAGGTTGCTCAGTGCCTTGTCCAGCCTGGCCTTAAACACTTCCAGAGAGGGGGCATCCACAAAGTCTCTGGGCAACCTCTTCCAGGGTCTCACCACCCTCACCCTAAAGAATTTCTTTCTTATATCTAGCCCAAATCTCCTCTCTTCCAATTTACATTTGTTACTTCTAGTCCTGCCACCACATATCCTATTAAAGATCCCTACCCCAGTTTTTCTGTAGGCCCCTTTCAGATAATGAGAAGCTACTATGAGGTCCCCCCTGAGCCTTCTCCAGACTGAACAACCCCAATTCCTTCATCTTGTCCTCATAAGGGAGTTACTCCAGCCTTTTGATCATCTTCACGGCCCTCCTCTGGACCTGCCCAAACAGATCAATGTCCTACTTATGTTGAGAGCACATACAAAATATACAAGAGGGCATTGTGCCCTTGAACCTTTATATGAAAACTTAACTAAAACTGAGATGGTAGTAACAAAGCAGAAACACAATAGAAAGCCACGATTTTGCAAAGCTTGGGCAAAATCCACACAGAAATCACAGCATAACACATTCTGGAAGACTATTCAAGATGAGAACTTCAAGATGACCGACATGGTGACAGATCACAAGTCAAGAGAGTAATGTCCTCCTCTAGGGAAAAAATAACTACAGCACAAAATGGGTGGTGGCCACTGAGGGAGGAAAAGGCACCAAAGACAAAGTTCAACATAGAGTGAATACAGATAAAAGACACGTAAGTAGGCAGAGAAACAGGCAGAGGAGCTTTCAAACACTGTGACTTTACTGTGCCTCTGAGGTAAGTAAATATTACCTCTTTTTGTTTCATAATTGAGGCAATAAGGGTAAATGATTTATCAAGATCACACATGAAGTCTGAGCCGGAGCCAGGAACCCAGATTTATTACCTAACCTCTACACCAGGCTGACTCCCAAGAATGAAGGAGACAAACTGCAGGGAGTTCAGATACAAAAAAACCCCTGAGACTCCAGGCTGGCAATACTAAAGAGAGAAAATGAGATTTATTGGGATTTAAAAAAAAAAAAAAAAGAAAAAGAAGGGGGGGTTTCATGATACAGTGAGCAAACTCATAACTACACACAAAACCTAGCACTTAGATACACAGCAGTTCATGCAAACTAAGGGAAAGCAGCAAAAGACCCAGCAGAGACAAAATTCTGTCCTACACACATTTGCCCCATGGGTGACAGAGTCAAGGAGCAAACAAGAGTGACAAGAATTGGTCAAATTGCTCCATTCAGTGCTTTATGAAACACAGGACATTGCTGACATACTTTGGTGTAGCCCAAGACACACACAGACTAGTGCAGCTAAGAATTCTAGTAAAAATTGAACTCATTCCATGGCTGTGGAACAATTAGACATGGAGCTTAACCATTTCCATGCTGTAAGGGAAAAAAAAAGTAATTTTGGTTATCTGAGGGTACATATTACTTGATGTAATGAGCCGAACAAAGGAACATAAAATTTAGGCTTAATAAGAAGCTACAAATCACCTATGAATAGAAGTTCTCATGTAATTATTGAGGAAAAAAATAAACATAGTGAGCAGAAATCCTGTTTTAGTAACTTGTCTAAAACTCATTCCTAATTTTAAATGTGCATTTGCTGGGAAATGGATCAATGGACTATCAATCTGACTTCTCCTGAAGGTGAACAGTGCTGTAATTTTCACTTTGAATTTGGTATTTTATGAGGCAGGTGAGCATTATATGGAAGTGAGACCTTCACTTGAGCAGCACTTGAAGCAGAAACCTTCACTTGAGAGAACTTGTCAACACATGAAAGATTTGAACATCAAAAGAGTTTTAGGTCAATTTTAGCTGTAACCTTTTAACTACTCCTCTAGCTTTAACATACAGAACTGAGATCACAAAATTGACATCTATCCTCCATGTCCTCCAGGAAGAGTGATGAAAATAAGCCTACCTTTAGCAAAACACCCTGAAGAATTCTGTTCCTGGGATACCACTTCTAAGGAGTAATTTTCCCTATTTATTTTTAATTAAAACAACACTTAACACAATACAAAGCTGAAATGAGAAAGTTTAATTAGTGCAGCCTCAGACACAGGGTAGCGCTTACTGGTCAAGAAGGATGAAAGAGGTCACAAGACCTTCTCTGCTTTATAGGTCATGTCCTCAGGTCCTGTTTAAGTTAGCTGGTTTTGAAAGAGGTCTCAGAAAGGCAGATCATCATCTGTCCCAGCTGACACACGTGTATTTTTTCAAGTGCAATCCACTTTTGTAGCCACAGGCTCACAATTTCATTGTGCTTGATGGACTTGTCAGCATAGGGAATTTCTCTCTCTTGCATATTCAAATTCCTTTCTCCACCAGTGCCACCACTACCCCTTTCAGTATCTATTTAGGCAGATCAGGATGTTGCTGCTTAAACTAAATCAATTAGCAAGTGGCAGATATCCAAGGGGACCATCTTTTCCATGGAAGTCTGGTTACTTGATACAAGTTGAAAGGCAAATACAACAAAAGTTAAAGACTCTGGCTGGTCTCTACTGTCTGTCACGGGGATGAGACCAGCCAAAGCCAGAAATCAGATCAGGGAGAGCAGATGAAGACAGCCCTGCTAAAATTGTCAGGTATGAAGAGGAAGCTACAATGCCAGATACATCTCTAAACAAATTAGCTTAGCAAAGCTGACATCTAATTAAATCTACTCTTTAGTGTGTGCCATTCTTCTTGCAAGTCCACACAAAAAGGGTTATAGGAAACTTTTTTATTACATTAAGTGTTAATTGCCAGCTGCAATCTTACATCCTTATTCCAGCTTAACCAGGTCCTAAATCAAAATTTCTGCCATGCATAAGGAAACAAAGTGCAGCATGTGTGAGTACATCAGGTATTGTGTGAGTCCTGAGGGATTTGGAAACATTCTGTCTTATGCTCCTGACAGCCAGAACTCCTAAGGAAACCTCTCCTACTGCTGTTTGATGACTGACAATCTCCATGCGGCAATATTTTCATTGGCAGAGAAGTGACATGAAAAGGACAGAAGAGACAACCTTAAATCTCCATTCATGTGTCAGACTAAGTTAGAATCCTCATCTCAGCAAGCAGATCCTTTTTCAAAGCTGAACACGCAGTAAAAAGAAGACTTCAGACTTCACAGGACCTAAATCCACTCACAGGCAGAACATTTTAACAAATGGTTCTTGACACTGCACAACGAAGACATGACAGAGAGGGAAATTGTCACCTTAAACCATCATTACACATCTCTCTATGTCTATCTTTTAATCATCAAACTTTGTCAATTTTTTTTAAAGTGCAGTTTGGAATGAACCAGAAGGACAAGGCTATGAAGATGAATACTCTGCTTGAATTTCTTCAGACCAGCAGAGGGGAAGAGGACTCATTTTTGCAGAGGTTTATTTTGACAGCATGTGGCTGCTTCTCCTTGAGAGTCAAGTCCACACAAGGCAGCAAAAAATAAATATATCTGAGTAAATGAGATTGGTGTAGTCTTCATAATTGCAGAAGTGACTGCATGTCATTACACACTTGAGGCAGCTGAGTGTGAACTGAGTGCTTGGCACTTACTTTACTGAGCTTATAACATTCATGTCCCTATTGCTGTTGCATCTTTCTTCAATTTACAAACATTTACTGGTCGAAAAAGCACTATGAACACCCTTAATTGCATCATGATTATCTTCTCAGTAGGCTGCCACTATCACATATTGTGACAGCTTTATGTTTTGCTATATTTATGGTTTTCAAACATCACTAAAAAGAAGATTGTCAAATTGCCCATTGTTACATGGAGAAGCAATCACACAGCCATGCTTGTGCTGTTCCATGGTGTTGACTCTAACTGGTATAAATGTTTATCCAGACACAGATAATGTTACACATAACTATTCCCAATGCTGTAAAATGCTTAAGTATTGGACAATAAAAATGTTCCTTTAAAAAAGCCTTTAGAGAAAACTCAGAATCTCTACAGGATCACATATGGAAAATTCAGAGTCACACTGCAATGTAGCATAATTTCATCACACTATCACAGTCATCTAGGTTGGGAGGGACCTTTCACGGAGTCTAACTTTATCTGTTTGCATTTCTTTTCCAAAATACCACTTAAGCCACAAAAAAAATCCCAAAATCAGAATCTAGATTTGTTTTGAGTATCTTTTAAAATATACTCCAGGATATATCTTTATAATATGGTGTGTGATAGAGAGCAATTTTCCAGAAAATACAGTCTCAGGACTTGGGCATCTCTCTGAGTGAGGGTTGAGGAGACTTTTAGGTTGCTGTGGCTGATGGACAGAAATCTACTTCCAATGCTAAAAGTAACTACTAAAACTAAGTCCCAGTCTCCCAATATCTCCTCGATGGCCTTTGAGAAATCTGTAAGCCATTAGTGGGTGTCCAGAAATGCCACTGCCCCTCTCATAGCCAAGTGTAACCTCTTAGTGCCCATGCCTATCAATTAGATCTGCTCCAAACACATTTCCACAGCAGAGTGTTTAATAAGATGTGGCAGCAGACAATTCCTCTTTATCACTGTTTTCTATGCTATTAGCACTAGGGAAATAGAAACAAAGTGAGCAAGATGTAGATGCAGATGTACTTTGCTATTTCCCCTCTCTCTCTGTTCACACAAGAGTTTCTCATTCCTTCAGCAAGTTTCCACATTAAGAAAAGTAGACCAAAGGAAACAGAAGCAACTCCTAACTGACTTCCTCTTCTTTAGTTTCAATCACTTCTTCTCTTTTACCATTTCATTTTCCTGACAATTATCTTTTCACTTTAATTACTCCATTTATTTTCGTCCCCTTGCAAATGCCTCCAGCAGAAATGTGAAAATGCTGGCATTTGCTTGTAAAAAAATGTTATGCTAAAAAATTCCTGACTTATGAGTAGTTTTAAAGAAGTACCTGGGTCCCAGTTGAATGTCACAAGATACAAAATTAGGTATCTCAAACAAGGTAAATTCAGACAAAGAGTCTAAGTCAGCATGTCAGAAGTTCACCCTTCACTCTGCCAACTCAAGAGCTGCGAGTTTTCCTGGCTGCTTCCTGCTTCTTATGTAATCTCCAGTTTAAAATGTTACGGTCTTTGGGGAACATTTTTTTTCCCTTCCTTGATACTTCCTACTTTTTTCCCTTAGTTAAACAAGTCACATTTTAAACTGCTGCTGCTGCTGATGGAAATAATCACAGCTCCAGATGACACATTTCTTATTTTTGCTGCTCTGATTGTAAAATTGATTAATGAGCCCTGAATTTAGAAACACCTACACTAATAATCTTGGGGTTTAAATTGTCTTCAGCTAAAACAGATTGTGTTGTTACTTCCTGATGGTGAAATATGTACTTACAGTTTAAGTAGACAGAGTAGATTTCATGTCTACAAGTACAACTTTCTGTCACACAGTTAAGGTAAATATGTTGGTGTGCAGACACACTGTCTGATATAAACAATATCCAGAAAAAAACATCACAATAGTTAAGCCCAAGGTCAAAAGTAAGTGTTTGATGCTCAAGACATCAAAAGTGGAACTAATTATCATCCTTATTGAGGAGACATCAGCCTTGCACAGTTAAGAGCACTTATACTGGCTCCAGTTGCTCTCACAATGAATTGTTTACTACCAAAAACATGTACCTTTTTTCATATTAAGCCAAAAGCCACATCAACAGGTATCAAAAATGTGACAAACCTCTCATATATTTATCAAAATATTCTAAATTTCTTATGCAGACTCCTAATTGAAAATTAAATAATTACTTTATTTATGTACAGATGTAATGGTCCGTACATGCAAAGTAAACTCATTAGTTTTAAAACCTTTACAAGCAAAACCAGAATATACCAGTGTTCAGCCAGCTTCTCTTCAGGCAGAATTTTGCCACTAGGGACAAAACTGCAGGAAGCTGCAAACTTTCATTTACTTGACTGCTCAGCCATGGGCACTGGGGTATCTCAGCATTAATAAGGAAAAAGAAAGTCCATCATGGGCAGTGGGGTTCTTGGAACAAAACTGACATCAGAAAATGAAGAGGGATGATCAATATTAATCATAACTAATAAATATAATTAATAATGACCATGAGGAAAGAAACTTTCCCTTCCAGAGCAGCAAGACTCAAAGTAATGTTCAAAAAAGAGTGTGCTTCTGACTGCACAAATGACACCTCATGGTACCACAAGCCCAAGATAAGCCGCAATGCAGTCTTTTTCAGGAAAAACAAAAGTCAACCCAGCAGCTTTGGAAGTCACTCATGAAGCAGCACAGATGAAACTAGAAATTCAATACCTTGTTTTGCCCCTAACTGGGGACTGACCAAAGAAACATCTCTTCCTTTTTCATGATGCGAGTGGTTGCAGAGAGGGCTGACCCTTCACCTCTGCTGAAGTCTGTGGGAACGGGAATCTTTAAGCCTGGACATGATTTATTAAAAGGGCAGGATCAATTAAAACCTCATATTTCTAGCTGAACATTTTATTACCAGTAAGTCTTAGGACATTATCATTACCAAAGGGCAATAAAAACTTCTCCTGCTGTGGTTGTTTTTCTTCAGTTCCCTGACTCCATGCACGTTGTACTTCGGCCAGGTAGCTCAAAGCAGCTCATGTGAATATTTTGTATTGCAGGAGGATATGAACAGACCACAACCATCTGGTTTTCAGGCTAGAAATTTTCCAGAATATCTGAAACTATTCCCTCTTTAGCAAACCTGAAACATGAGAATGTATTTAAAGAGATTAAATATACAGTCTACCTAATTACAGAGGTTATCTACAGCATAATATATCAGAAGTAAAAAAGCATGGTTACTTATCAAAGTTATAAGTGTAGCAGGATTCTCTTCAAATATTAGTATCTTCTTAATCTATTTTACAATGTACATTTTAACATTCATCTCTCTTCCTACTGTGCATTATTTCCAATGCAGCAGACTGCTGTAATGAGAAAGATCTTTAATAAATAAGTGAAAATGTTGCTGCCAATTTCTACAGTTCAGAATATGATGCAGAGGATATCAAGCCTGGCCTTGAACATCTCTAGAGATGGGTCATCCACAGCTTCTGTGGGCAATGTGGGTCAGGGTCTCACCATCCTCACAGGAAAAATTTTCTTCCTAATATCTAATCTAAATTTCTCCTCTTTCAGTTTAAAGCTGTTCCCCCTTGTCCTATTGCTACACACCACTCCCTCAGGCTATCAAACTGCATTAACTTCTTGTGTGTCTCAAGCTCAAACTCATAAATGTGTGGTCAGAGAGAACACAAGAGTTTAAGCACAGGGACTTGCAGTTACTTGTATTTACTTAGCCAGATTCCTTGAATTTATGAAGTATTCACCTTCAGAAGAATCTACAGTGGTCACACAAGAGAAGCCAAATATCTCTTTTAAACTGCTCAAAGCACAGAGTAGTCTGATGAAGACCAAGTATGCAAATAGAAGCAATAAAGCAGAGCCTGACAGCTAGTCTTAATATTTCACTGATTTATAGTATTTTTTCACTTTTTTTATGCCTCATTCTAATTCCTAAAAAACAAAACAAAAATCCACTTGACTCGGTACAGAGGTCAGCAGTCACTGTTTGAACTTAAAATATCTCCATTTAAATGCAAATACTAGCCTTTCTTCCTGACCTTTAAATGCTCATTTCATAGAAATGGAATAGAAAGTGTAAATTTTGTGCCTTGATATCTTTAAGCAGTCACCATGTCATTTAGTCACTTTTTTTTTTGTCACATAATTCCTTCTTATTAAATATAATCCTTCTGATCAAATATATGCTATTGTATCAGTGTGCTCCTCTCCCTTGGAGACAAAAATCCAGTAATTTTGCATGATGTTTCATTTCAGAGTACACAGATGAAAATGCAGATTATCACTGCTTCTTGCTCTTTATTATTTATAGAGATAAATCCAAGTTGATGTGATATCAAAAAATAATGCTACAGATATTATTTCTGAGGCTTGATAATAACAAATTTAAACAATACTGGTATTCACAGCAGAGGCTTGTGGGCTCTCCTTGAACCAGCTCTGACTCAGAAACTCTTCAGTTTATCAATAGCTATGTATCACCCTTAAATTTCTTGAAAATTAACAGACTATTTTATGTATAAAACCAAGAAAATAAATAAAATATTCCTTTTAATATCAAGGAGGGAAATCTGGGCTGTTGCCCATTAAGTTATTGGAGCAAAGAGATGCCAAGTAGAGTGGGACAAGGTCTAGCAAACAGAAAAGAAGTGTGAAATGTAATATTGAGCTATTAATGTCAGCCCTGCACCAGCAGCATTTTCAGACAGGTCCCACACAAATAAGGTTCCTCCTCAATCCCAAGAAAAGCTATTGGAGGTCCTCTGCACCTCCAAAGCAAGGCAGGGAAGACCTTGTTCCTTGAAAGAATGTTTTTCTGCTGTGATGCTGCTGTTTCTATAAGTAGTCACTTCATAAAATGTCATATTTTTATCAGGAGGGCAAAAATGAAACAGTTCCTAGGTCAAACACAGTCACACCATCACTTCAGACAAAAGGTCAATTATCTGTACCATCATTTCACATGTCATGGTCTCCTTTCCCTGTTTCACCAGTAAACCACATTTATAGGTACAACTGTCCTCCTGGGGAAGCAAACAGGATTCTCTGTACCTCTGTTGTTGCTGTTTTCACCAATTCAGTCATTAGTTTCTTAAATTAGATGCCATCCTGTTCCATATATATTACTACACAATTCAAATCAGGACAGAATTAGTATGACTGCCAGTGAGTCTGTCACACAGAATCACATTGGTGCTCCGGCAAATGCAACTCTAACTTTGATTAAAAAAACATAATTATGCTTTATTATTCTATTTATTGGAGGACGGGGAGAAAAGTTTTAGAAGACTGATTTCTCCTGATGGCATTTGTTCCTCTTTGAGTATCAATCTGGCTAATGGCAGCAGCAAGTCTAAGGAACTGTCACACTCTCATCTCCCAAATCAAAAAATAATGAATAAAGACCAAGTATGAGAATTAGTATTTTGTGCAGATTATCAGAGCAACTTCTAAAAAATACTTCAGAATGGAAGATGATCGCTTATATTCTTTGTCATTGTATAAAGAATTTCTCTGCCCATCCTGCAATTCAGATCATAACTATTCAACAAATGAACTCTTTTAAAAACCATATTGAATTTAGAAAAACCTACACGTGCACAGGAGATGGCATAACGTCAGAGATCACTAATCACTGCAACCAGAGAATCATGGCACACTCAATTCAATTTTCAGTGATGCCTCTTTAAGCTCTAATGAACCGTGGTGCCCTAATGAGAGGTTTCACTGAATCCTATCTGATGAAGCAGAAATTTTATGAAGAAAAAGGAAAAGATGAGAAGAAAAACCAACCTATCGTTATATTTGACAGCAATGTGTTCAACCATGGTTACCCTTTAAATCTGTGAAAAACACTCATGACAGAATTTTGGTTTTGTAGTGGAGGTTTGGCTTGTTTTTTCCATTTCATGTTCCTAGAAGGGGCAGACAGTGAGCTGGATGGTGAGAAGAAATAAAAGGCTGAAAACCAGTAAAAGGAATGATGATGCCCTGGTTTGTCAGACATTTTGACAGCATTTTTGGCTGCCCTCATAACTTGAGCCAGTTTGATTTATAGGGCCATTAGAGTTCTAGTAATAATTCCAGGCTCAATTCCACAACTAATGGCTACTGACAGGAAGAATTTCTGTGTTTTCACTCAGCAGTGTTAAAAAATAATGGATGCAATCCTGACCTCGCTGAAGTAAATAGCCAAACTTCCACTCATTTCTGACTGATGGGACTTTTACCCAGAGAAATCTTCAGAGCTGTAAAATGGTTTTCTAAAGCAGTAATTAAAGTATGCCAAATGAGTGCTGTCAGCTGGTAAATTCTGCACCAAAATGAAAACCCTGATGAGAGGGATAGGAAGTCTTTTTACAACGTAAAGGACAAAAGTGGGTGAACTGGTAGGTGTTCATCTTTCAAAACATTCTTGGGGTTGATGAGGTTGCAAGATGAGATATGTTTCCACAGTTAAGCATCTGAGTCTGCTGAGGAAACATGAGCCTTAACAGCAGATTTAACTTTCGACTTATGAGAGCAAATTAGGAGAAAAAGAAAGGAAGAAAAGCAATCAATACCACTGTTTTCTCGTTGAAAGGGAAGAATTTGGCTGTTGCTGACTTAGCAAAGGCTATTCTCCTTAACAGAGTTCAAGTTGGGATGGAGGAATAGCTCTTTGTGAATTTCAAGATTGTATAAGCTTTCCCTTCAAAGGATGATGATGAAGTACAATACAGAAAAAAAGCCTTTCTGGCTTTAAGAATTACAGTCAAGATCAGTGTGTCAGCAAATCTGTCCCTTTCTCCTGAAGAAGAAGTGGGACATGTCATAGCTGCTCAAGCTCAAGAACAAATTAATGGGTTTCTGGACCCCACCCTTTAAGACTCCAGGAAAAAACTGCTGGAGTTAAGCTGCACTGAACTGAAGTTACATGAGCAAATGGGCACAGGAGAATCTCTGAGGAAAGGATGCAAGAAACTAATCTAATTTACATGTCTTTGGAATGAATGAAGAAAAGTCAGGTCACCAGTATGTTGCTTTTCACATTTATGTTGTGTCCAGTAGATCAAACTTGCTTTCTATTCTTCATCTTCAAGATAGGAATGTTATCAACAGAGTAATATCATGGAATAATATCAGTGAATAATCAAAGAATCAAAGAATGGTTTGGGCTGGAAGGGACCTTAAAGATCATCGAGTTCCAACCTCCCTGCCATAGGCGAGGACCCTCACACTAGATCAGGCTGCTCAGTGCCTTGTCCAGCCTGGCCTTAAACATCTCCAGAGAGGAGGCATCCACAACCTCTCTGGGCAACCTGTTCCAGTGTTTCACTACCCTCACCGTAAAGAACTTCTTTCTTACATCTAGCCTGAATCTCTCCTCTTTCATTATTTCTAGTTCTTCCATCACATATCTTATTAAAAAGTTCTACCCCAGCCTTTCTGTAGGCCCCCTTCTGGTATTGAGAAGCTACCATGAGGTTCCCCCTGAGCCTTTTCTTCTCCAGGCTGTACAACTTTAACTCCTCCAGCCTGTCTTCATAAGGCAGTTCCTCCAGCTCTTGGATCATCTTTGTGGTCCTCTCATCCCATCACATAAGGATGGTAGATCATATCTAGGGTATTAGTACATCCCTTGAGTCTTAAAACATGATGCTACAATTGTTTTGTTTAGAAGAAGAGACTGTCTATGGCTGTGATGCTTCTAAACCACACAACCCTGTCCTTTAAAATGTGTATAAAAAGATTCTGCTGCTTCAAATTCTAGAATTAACTACAGGCAAACGTGTGAACCAGAGGAACAAAAACTGATGTCGCTGCTTTTATGGAGCTAATGAAAATCTAACTGAAAAAATATTGTTTCATAAAGGTCTTGAAAATTAATCGTATCAATGAATTTTAACAGACGAATGTAATTACACAATCTGTATGCCTGGAAGCATCAAAATTAAGAACTGAATTGAGAATTGCTTTACTGGGGTTTTTTTGTGCCAGAAAGACATCTACAAGGTCTTCCTGTTTTCAAAGCAGAGTTTACACTGTTTTGTTTCCAGTTAACCACTTGTTTGGGTTTATTTCTAAGAGTTTTGTTTAAAAATATTGTATAGGCATTCCTTTTGAGTTTTCTCTCAAAGGCATAGTGGGTTTGGGAACACCTAGGTCCCTATGCCCTGAAGAAAATACCATATTTAATATCAGTTCTATTCAGTATGGTTGGAAGAGCATAAAACATTGACATCAAAATACCCAATTTTTCACTTCTATACCTTCATCCTGCCTCTGACCCAAGCTCATAATTACCTTCATGTCAATGAATCAATTCAGCAGTGCTTCTAGAATTCATAAGTACTGACCTTTGATAAATGTGAAAGCAGATGGCTTTGTTGGATCATTGGAAATTTGGCACATGTCACACACCACAAAAACTACCCTGGTCTGTCAGTATCTTTTTTAGCCTCCCTTCTTTTTTTTTTTTTTTTATAAGGGTAGAGAGTTGGATCCTCACAGAACATATGTTACATTCAGACCTCAGCAACTGCTGTTCCAGTTTGCACTTTCGGCATGATTCAGAAGAAAGGCAACAAGGCAGTGCTTTCTCAGGCTTTCTCCTATTACAAGCCATTCCTGCTCTCAAATGCAAGAGCATTTTGGTTTGAAATTTACTTTTTAGCATCTTTGGAAGGAACAGACCCTTCTTGAACACAGAGAAAATAAATTATCAGCACATTTGACAAAAATCACTTTGAAAAATAAGAGTATTTATAAGCTGTATTAATCATGATAACTAAGGACAAAGTGGCAGATGAAATGACTTAGCAGTCTAGGAATTGCCAGACAAGATCATCTCTGTGATTCAGTTTCTTCCATATCATTTCACCAACTGTGGCCAATACCAGATGTTTCCAAAGAAGATACTAGAAATCCAGATGGACACAGTTAAGGGACAACATTATGCTTAAAGATAAACGTTTTCTCCACATAGTGAACGTAATCTGAGTTTTCAGCCTTTTGCCCTGAAGCATGTGATCATTTAAATCACTTCCAAAACCCAGGTTTTCTCATTTAGGTCTGGTTTCACAAAGCAAGAAAGCTGAGGTGACTGCTCTGGCCAGGAGAGTTTCACATCCTCCACCAAAACGTGACTTTTCAACCTTTTGTCCAATTTCATCCAAACTAAAGGGAAAGGGCATGAAAGTCTACAAAACAATTATATTCCCAAAGCATCATGAAAGCCAGCTGATATGTCTAAAGAAACACTTAAAATCATACATCTGCTGAGGAGAAGACAGGCCATGGCCCTGCAGCTCCACATCCCGTTTGGCAGCACCCAGCCAATCAATCACATCATGCTTCCAGGCTGAGCAACTAAATCAAGGCCAACATAAGCCAAAGCTTTTTGACCCAGGAAAGGTAAGGGTCTCCCATGCAGCCCATGAGAGGAGAAAGAAAGAAACTGCTCTTAATTCATTAGAAATATTGAGGTGACAAAGGACACATACCCAGAGGAAACATGGTTTCATTCCTTTGACCAAGTAACCCGAGAAACTTTTTCTCTCCACGTGGAACTGTTGACCCTACTAATGCCTAATCCTACCACCTCCCCTCTCACCTCTTGCTTTCACCTCTTCTAAAGCCTTGGCCTAATACTTTAGATCTGTAACTAATCAAACATTCCATATTTTTCTTATCAGCTCTCACTTTCTGTAGCTTGTTCAGCTTCATAAAACTTCTTCCACCTTTTTCCCCATGCAACACAAACAAACTGAGTTCTCACCTGTGTTGTGACAAGCAGCTATTCAATGTTTTCCACACCTTCCTCTGCAGGGAAAACAACTTTTTGACTCTTTCTGTATAGAAGATTATTTCTCTGCCTCTAAATTATTTTCACTGCCTAAATGTGAATTATTCTGAGGTTTTCTGATAAAACATGTCTAGAAGCATCCCAAGTGCAAACACAATTAATTCATCATTGCAGTCCATGACTTAAACTTACTTTTGGTTGATTTTTTTAAGCTGAAATATGTCAGTCAACAGTCCACAATAAGGAGCATTTTTAAAAAGGTGACATTTATGATTCAATCTGTGTTTACATAGAAAGGCACTCTATCAGCAATCCAGACCTGTACAAGATAAGGGATTTAGAGATGCTGAGATTCTGAGATTAATTTCATCTGCATTCTCTTGTAGGTATCACAATGACTTACATAATACTGAATTATAATATCAGCAATCTATCTGTTAACAAGTGCAATAGAAATATTTGCTAAAAATGGGTCTAAACTTTCAAGGATGAAATAATCACTGCAAACCAGCCTTATGTCAGGGGATATGCACACACAGGGTCTGCACAACAACAGAAAAAGCAAATTGAAAAATAAAACAAGAAGTGAACAACACCCCTGTATTTTACTGCTTCTACTGCTAATACCTACAAGCAGAAAAAGGCCTGGAACAGGAGGAAAGGGTTCACCTACACCAGAAGATAAGCCCAAGGCACAGGGATCAACTTCACACAGCATCGGAATGAAACATGACATATTCAAGGGGGTATCACTGGAAAGACAACATAATTCATAATGTAGGAAAAGCACTAAAACATCCATAAAACAAAGGCCTGATGAGCATGTTCCAAAAAAAAAACCCCAATTTCTGGGAACCTTCAGCTTTAACATTATTTTATCCTTAAAAGCCTAAATAAAGAGCATTGATGCCCTAATTTGTTCACTGGAACATTAGAGGCTTCCAGATCTATTAATCTGATGCTCTATTTAAATAGTCTACTGAATTACTAAACTAGACTACATTAAATTTGAATTTTAAGTGATTAATTTAAAACAACTTTTCTCCTGGAACAGCAATTGGTATTTAAGCTTTTAAACTGCTGTCAACATTTAAATTAGTCATATATAAGTGTTTCAACCTGAAGGGGCAATAAATTAATTAGGATTCATTTACTGTGCTTTATCTTGAGCACATGTTAGAAATGTAACCTGGCAGTCCCAGGGCAATTTTTAAATATTTTAAGAAAGGAAAAGGAGTGGCTACAAAGCAGCATGTGGTGGAGGCTGTTGTGGTTCAGAACCCAGCACAACCCAGCAGAGACACCAATTCTGCCCAAACCAGAAAAAACTGCTAAAATAATGAGGAGATGGACATTAAAGTCTGTCTGGGGTAGTATCTAGGTGTAGACAATATAAGCAGTGCCCCATAACAAACAGAAAATGCAATCAATTTAACAAACCCCCTTTTCTCCTGGGAGAAATTAGGCTCTTGGATTTTCATGCAGGTGGTCAGGAAGTCTGTTAAAATGCCTCTTCCTTTCATAAGATCTTTGAAAACATGTATCTTTCTTCTCTATTAGACTGCTTATGGTTCAAATTCAGTGTGATGAAGCTACAGGACAGTAATCTACTCTGGTAACAACTGTCTCCTCAGACTGAAATGCACCTCAAACACATAAGACCAGTCTGACTTCATGTTGGCTGATAGAGCAGATGAGAACCCAACTCATGTCACTAACACATGGGTACCAAACTGTCAACTCTCAGCTGGCCATTCACTGCCTCTCACTATTTCTCCCAGCAGCAGCAAATGGAGGTCAAAAGATGCACTAAAAATGTTCACTCTTGGACCTGTCCTATCACTGCTTGCAGGAAGAGTTACGGTAGAGCAGGGATGATGCCCTCATTACACAGCAAACCAAGTTACATGGCTCTTTCTCTAGTCAACTATCTAGTATTTATTGCAGGACCTGAATACTCAGACCAGAAGTAACATCTCTAAATTAAATCTCTAATTGAAAAAATCTTGAATGTGCAGATGAGCAACAACTAATAATATAAAACAGATAAAACAATGCCCATTGTTTATGAGTCCATGCACAGAACTCAACAAGCTGTGCTTTGCTACCTCATCTGCTAATTTCTGTCACTGGACTTTTTTACATAAAATAAAGGGAGATGATACTGCAGTTCTAGTCATGCAAGAAAATGGTCCTAATAGTTTCAGTATGCCCAGGAATAGGTTCTGACAGTTCATGTTCTACTGCTGAAGTTCTGATGACATAAGTCATGACCTCTCAATGACTGGATACGCTTTCGCAAGCAACCCCACTCTAGATTACTTGCAATAGAAAACTGGTTTAAAATAATATGCAAAAAAAAAGTAAACAAACAAAAAAAGCAAAACAGAAGAAAAACAAAGACTGAGAAGCAGATCAAGTCCACACAGCACAAACTAAGCACTAGGCTAGGGTCCCAAAATGTCAATTGTCATTTTTCCTGGGAGGAAATAACAGATTCATCTGCCAAAGTAGTGCTAAAACCCTCTTCATGTTACTCCCATTTCTATGGGAAATCTGTTTAGCAATGCTAAGGGAAAACAAATGTTCTCTTAGACTAAAAAACCAGTAAGGACAAAAAGCAATTGAGGGGAGGAATGAGTGACACCATCAGATTGGGACTAACAGGCCTGAACTAGCTCCTTGTAGACAATGAGATGGACAATCCAAAGGTCACAAAAGGAATGGGTGGAACAGAAAATCTGTTTTTCTCTGATCAAATTTTGTGCATACAGGTATGTGTAATCTAATTCCAGGCAGCAAGATTAAGATATTAACCCAATTGTGTTCATTTTATCACCTTGTAAAAGTGAACCATCATTTTATTTGAATTTGCTCAACTGTTCAGTGCTAAGAGAGTAATATATTCCAGTGTCAATACAGTGCCAAAATAGGCTTCATATAGAAAGCATCAATTTATACAGATCTTAATCAGTCTAGACAAGTGCAGAAGCTCTTCTCAGTGCAGACCCAGAGGCACAGCAGACAGAAAACTGAGTGGGCATAGAGAAGATTTACATTAGTGAAACCAAAAACTCATTTCCTGGGCCCCTTCATAATGGGAAAATTATTGTTTCATTCCCTCCAGATTTTCCATTTTCCCATTATGGGAAAGCCAGAACTTCTGTCTGTACTTCCAAGCTCTGGGACATACTGTGTCAGGAGAATATGTGAACTTAATTTGGCCAAGGGCCATAAATTCACTGTGAAAGGCAAATGAAGATCCTCTCAATCTGGTCACCAAGGCATGACATCCTAAAATCCAAGCTAGGGAGAGCTGAAAAGCCTTGTTGAATACAGCATATTCTACCTAGGTGGTAAAGGCCAACTGTGCTCTAACAATGTGGGTATCCCAAAATTAACAGAGTAAATATGTATCCCTGGGGCCCAATGACCAATTTCCAAACTGCTAAACACGAGCAAATTGAGAAGGAAAGTGCAGAGTGCTGCAGTTTAGGGACACTAAATTCTTCCAAATTCACATCCAGCAAAGCCAGCCCGAATACCAGTTCCTTCCAATGCTACAACATTATATTAAAGGCAAGGGAACAGTGCAAAAAATAAAGCAATCTGCAGGAAAATGGAATCCCAGCAAAAGAGAAAATGGGTTTTTAAAGCAGAGCACTAGAGAACTGCCCTTATCTGCCAGTGGCTCACCAGGGCTCTTCAGCCCATGCTTAACTGTGTCGGTGAACTGGGACCAATCTCACCTTATCAATCACCTTCACCTTAAAAAACCTCACAAAATTAAAGAAAAAAATCTCAAGAATACATACTGAGAATTTAGAAAAAAAACTTTGTCTATGAAATACCACTCCTTATCCTTGTCGGGGGCAACCTGTAATGAAAAGAAAAGGACCACAGGATGGATATCAAACTTCTGCAGTCCATTTTATGAGCTGCAGACTAGCATTTCCTTTTCTCAGTGCTTTTCATCCCCTTTCCCACCTTGCCTTTCATTTTGCTCAAATAAACCATCATAATCTGTTATAAAGATGTTATGAAAACCACTGTTTTATCTTATCTTCTTGCTCATTTCTATTCTTTAGAAAACCAGCCTGATTGAGTCACCTATGGGTGACTCAAATTTACTCTTCAGAGTGGTTTTCTGAGAAGGTTTTGAAGTTTCTATCAGCACCGTCTAAACACACCAGGCAGAACACAGATGAAGGATACAGGTCAGGAGGAGGTCTACACATGGCAGTGACCTCTCTGCTATGACTAGTGACTAATGTGCAATTTATTAAGGCAGGTTTTTGTCCCAGTTATTCCATTTCAGCTAAAAAACAGCTTATCCAGTAATGGAGGCTTCAGTGTGTCTCTACTTGTCTTTACTGTCACCCCATCACATAGCACATAACTGTAACTGTTAAGAGTTTACTGCCCAAGAGATAATAGGATATTAGGAAGGATGTCTACCTCTCTTACAGCTAATGTATTAAGATAAATGTAAAGCAAATTATAGATGCAAAGCAAATAATGCATGATGTAAAATGGATGGAAATCAACTACAGTGTACTGGTCCCTGAAAAATTAGTTAATCTGAGCAGCAACAGCAATGAATTAAGAAAAAGTATGGTTGCTATGATGGACCTCTCTCCCAGGAGCAGCACAGGGACAACTCACTGCTTCCTGGGTGCAACAAGAACCAAAAAGCAGATCAAAGATACATCCCTGGAGTTTAAAGGACAAATCAAAAAGAAGAACATGTAGCTCCACACACCCCTTTGGTTACCTAGGAATTGCTTGTGTTTATAGGTCTCCATGGACATCACTTTCTTTTAACAGAGAACTTCAGAAGCTTTTCCTGTAGACCCTAGTAAGGGTCCAGGAACTCAGCATGTAGCCCTAACCCATACACAAGAAGACTTACAAAATCTCCCCCTCTTATTAATTAATATATTTTTAAGTATCAGCTATAATAATAAATTACATTTTAAATTATGATGAAGTTTCACAGAGTGGCCTGGAGAAGGTGATTTAAGTAGTAGCTGTTTCACTGCCTCCTCACATGCAAGAACTTGGAGTCAAATGCAACAAGAAGACAGGAGGATGGAAAAATCCCAAACAAAAAAAAACAAGGGAATGTGACTCTTCATTAAATATGCAATGAACTAGTAAAAAAGTGCAACAGAATGCCACAAATGAGAAGCATTCTGGGTGTTTGAAAGCAACAAGATACAATTAGGAAACTAAAATCTTGTAAGGATTATTACAAAAAAGTAAAATACTAAAACTGCTGGCTGTTATAAATACCTGGAAGATGAGAGAGTATACTGAGATTTGGAGATACTCTCAATTGTCCCTGATGTGCCACTGAGCTAAACACATCTCCTGTCTGATCCAGTATAGCCAGCATTATTTTCTTTTTTCTCAAATCTGGTATAATTCCTAGGTGGTTGTGGGGACAAGCTTTAAACTCTGCTTCTAGAAGTGTGTCACAAGCACTTAGACACAAAAAGGCCACAGACTCCTGCTGTGCTGCTAGCTTCTACCTGTCAGTTTTTCAGGCTCCTTCAAAAGTCAAGCTAGTCCCTTTTAGCAGCCTTTCAGTAAACTGGATGGCCTCTAATATCTTCAAGTGAAAACCTATTCAGCTTCAAAGATTTTGGGATCTTTATTTAACCTCTTAAATATATACTTTTTTTCCTTGTTTACACACTGCAATTATTCATTTGTTTGATCATTTTACACAACTCAAATGCAATTTTGTTTCATCAGAAGGCATAATAGAAAGAGCACTTTAAGGCCAGCACCCCATATAATGTCATTTACTTCCATTACCTAGTTTGCTTAAAACATTTGCCTGGGAACAGTCAGTAATAAAAAGCACTTCAATCCATCTCATCCTTGAGCTACGCCATAATTTTCAATTCAGGGTGTTCACATCTCCATAAAAAAGGTAAGCTACAGTCTTTTATAGAAATATCAAGCATATTAAAGAAAAAATTATGAAAGAACTTGAGAGATCGTTTTTCCCTGTACTACTTCAATCTTTTTAACATTTTCCATTTGAACCCATCTTAAATATATTAATAAATGTATTTACAGTATCTACACTATTTCATTTTACACTACACTTTTAAAGGTTTTGTTGGTTTTTTTTAAATGCACAAATTCAATTTTATTTCAAAATTCATAGTCAAACCTCATGGAAAAGTTGTGTGTTGGGAGGTTTAAAAGGCTTGATTCCAGGATGAGAGTGTTCAAAAGTTTTTCTCCTTTTAGCTCCTCCAGCATGATTCTCATTTATTTTACTAATAGAGTTACTTGTATTTCACACCACCAGAGATAGTTTTATTTGACTAAAACATAATATTTGCCCTTTCCTATTTTCTGACAACCTTAAACTTTCTTAGAATTGAAAACTGCTGCTGCATGCAAAGAGATGTAGACATACATTCCTCATTTAAAATTCACTTCAATGAGCAAAGTGAGGAGACAGAAGTACTACTGCAAACAGAATCACAGAATGGTTTAGGTTGGAAGGGACCTTAAAGATCATCTAGTTTCAACCCCATGCCATGGGCAGGGACACCTCCCACTAGACCAGGTTGCTCAATCCCCCATCCAGCCTGGCCTTAAACACCTCCAGGGAGAGAGGGGACATCCACAGCCTCTCTGGGCAACCTGTTCTAGTGTCTCACCACCCTCATGCAAACCCATGACCTAATCATATGCCTGCAAAATCTAACTCATATTATAAAAGCACCCAGTACAGAGGCAGCAGGGTTTAACTTCAAACACCCATTAAAGTGGACCAACAAATATCATCATGCAAGAGCAGATTCACCCTCCTTTATCAAAGACCAAAATGATAAGATCCACCTGTGATACTCACACAGCAACTTCCTCCCACTAAGACCGAACAGAGTGGACTCACAAGATGGGTAAGACATGAGGATAACTCAAAATATATTTTAAAAATAAAATAAAATTTCTTTTTGCCAGTGCAGGGAGATTCACAGCATTCCTTACCCTCAGAAAATAACAAATAGCAACTTCACTGGAGTCTGATCAAAATAACAGAAAAGAATGAGAAACTGTGAAAATAAAACTGTAGAAAGAGACAGCAAAAGTAATGAAGTGCAAGAGACAAATAGGAGAAAATTCCAGGTTTGCTACATATCGCACATGTCAGTAAGTTCCTGTTATCCCACTTCTCCCTGCAGTCTCTAGAACACAGCTTTGTAAGGTATCACGTTACATCAGCAGATGTAGGAAAATCAAAACACAGATTGGTTATTTTTCAATACCAACCTAAACTGGTGGAGAGAACATCCAAGACTGTAAATATTCTTTCAAAGCACATAACAAGAAAAACCTCAAAATTCAAGTACCATGTGTCTCTGTGAAAGACTTGATTGTGCAAATGATTTAGAGGCACCTACCTGTAAAGGTTTACTTCAGTAGCACATTCCATGTCCTTTATATAATAAACTTCCAATGTTTTCTTGATCAGGCCAGTATTTTCCTCTACTTTATGTAGCTGTTTTCCACTTGCTTTCCTTTCTACGGGTGAGAGCTCTTACAATTAATTAAAAAATATATTTAAAATCAGACAGTGATAGTAGAGGCTTGATATCTGACAAGCCCCTCATGAATGAGTCACAGATAAATCCAAAGAAAGAGCTTTAATAAACTTTCTAAGAAACATTTGATAGACTTCAGGGAGCCAATCCAAGCAGCAGAAAAACTCTTGCAGATCTGCAAAGAAGTAATTAGATACTTGGAAGTGGATTATTCATTACTAAGTTGTTTGCTCTGCTCCTCTCTTTTTCCACAAGTCAATACATTGTATTTCACTCAAGAAGCCCTTCTCTTTCCCTCTAATTCTTCCTATGTCTCTAATAATTAATTCATTTTGCTTACACTGCAGCAGCCTCAAAATCATGGTTTCAGTTTCTCAGTAATAGAACTCTGCCATAGGCAATATGCTGTGCCATAACCTCAATTACAACTTACACAGGAGAAGGCTCCACTTATTTTCTGCTGGAGTCATTATTTTGCCTTAAACGAAATTCTCTGTGGGTTATTGGGTGCCACAGACACACAGCAAAAAAAGCACACCAGATAATGCAAAAGAAAATCATTTCAGAGACAAGATAAAAGGTCCATGTCAGAAAACATGGATTAGAGAAGTGCATGACTATTAGTAGTTATCCTGACAGATGCTTTCACAGCTACAAAATGCAGCATCTCCCAAATATCTGTGATTCAGCCCATGACAAAGGCTGAAAATAGTACAGGTGATAAAAAATAATTTCCAAAATGTATGATTCCCCTACAAGGAAACCTGACAATTTGGCATGAAAGGGTTTGTTCCTGAGCCAACCTTTTAAAATATATAACACAGTAAAGATTAATTCTCAATGTCCCCAGGTCTTAGAAATTCCATTTCAGCATTTAAAGATCAGTACATTGAAGGGGAAAAAAACAACTCAAAAGGTAAATTACTCCACCCCTGCCTAATGTTTTGATCCCCTCAACAGCAGCATGATACTATACCCTTCTGCTTCCTTCTGCTAAAAAGCTAACTGTATGCTCTCTTCCATTCTTTGCCCACCTTCCACAGATGTTGATAACATTCAAGTTGACATCACAGGCTACAGATAGTCCTTCAGGAGCTCCTGCTCTCCCAGTACATCTTGATGGGGCTACAAAAGCAAAAGGTTCTGATCCACATCACCAATAGACACTCCCCACAGCCTCTTCAGCTCGAGTCTTTATAATTCCCAGTTCTTCACTCATTTTACCCAAGAAAGGTCCTCTTTGACAGCCACACACAAATGCTTTTTGCTGTCTTCAAGAGTGTTGTTCCTTTGTCTATGCATCAGTCAAAATGGTCACCTGCTCATTATGAAAGAGACTTTATTGGAGACTCATGGCTAGTATAACTGGTTAGAATTAGCCACAGAGCTAAAATATCTTTTATTGCCCTGGAATAGGGCAGAAAAGAACTTGGGTTCCCTTTATGACACCTTTTGGGATACCTGACATTCCAAGAGAAGTTCAAAGGCTTTTCACAAAGTGAAAAATCAGATAGAAGACCTGGAAACTGGAATGAAGAAATGCTTTGTCCATTTAACTTTAAAAAAAAAAAGAAAGTCTGCTGGTAGAAGTGGCTGAAGTACATAGAGGCAAAATAAGTGAGAAAGGATCTTTTACAAGGGAATGGAGGAATGGAGCAAATGTTTAAGATCTTTTAAAGAGTCCAGAATAACTTGGTGTGGATTTTATTGATAAAAATTTTTTTGTTAATTATTTTTATCCTGCTCCAATGGGACGGGCATGGCAATAAGTAACTCATGGATATGAACATGACAGAAAAACCTCAATTGTTCATTTGAACAATTAAACCAAATCACTGTTAGAAGGTATGCCTTTTCTTTCACAAGTTGTGTGGGATTTCCTGCTGAAAGAAGCACTATGAATCAAAATACTGAAAGAAAAAGAGTAGAATTCAGTTATAATTAAATAAAGCAACAACAGCAATCTAAAAAGGAAGCTGCTGTTAAGACTTCGCAGCAACTTTTAAAAAATTCCCAGTTGTTTATCAAGTCTTATCACAAATTTATTTTAGTGCAGTGAAGTGAGAAACCATATGCTGAGGGTTAGCTTGAGAGCAGAGTTTTCAACAACTGCTTAAATTTTACAAGTTTAGTCTTCTCTCTCTCTCAATTGCAATGGGGAACGGTCTAATGCTTTTCCCCAAAGGGTCTTCTGTGCTTAGCATAAGTTTAACATGTGTGTGGCACATCCTTTAAATCACCATAGTCATTGTGCAGGAATGAAATAGTCAAGACACTTGCAATCTTAAGAACTAGACTGTTTAATATATGGAAAGGGATGCACTGGAAAAGAAATAGTGCAATTGGAAAATGGAATTGGAAAAAAAAATCCCAAGGCTGCCTGACATATGACGAAGACAACGGCAGAATTTTGCCAAATATTTTCTACAGCAGGGTTGTTACAAACAAGAGGGTGGTCCTGGTCACTAATGCATCTTAATATAATGGAGATGAAAAAAATAAATGGAAAATTAAATTACTATATGACATAAAGTAACTGGAGACACAAGGGGAAAAAGACAGAGCTGTCTGGGATAACGTTAACAATGAGAGCAATTCTTCTTTGCTTTGTTTAATCTGAACCTGCTTCTCTTGTCAGAATTAGTGAAATAGTGACAGCAGCAACTGATGCTGTCAACAAACTCAAGCTAGCTTCAAAATCACATTGTCTGGAGATCAACACAGCTCCACAGTTGGCAAGAATTCAGCATTCCTTGGACCTAACAGTGATATTTGATTTGTTACCTGTCCCATCAGCCTCATTGTGTCCTACGAACCCTAACAGAATGATGCACAGCAAGTATTTTTAGCCTGAAGTATCAAAAGGACACATGCACTCTACCCAGCTTAGAATGAGTGTAGGATACACCTTTGGGATCATAATCACTGATGACATCAACCCTGGGCTCAAAATAACCAAAGAACACTCCTCTTTCAGACACCTCTTGGAAATACACCTTAAATAAACACACTCTGCATATACACAAGCGCTCTTATGTAGTTTTACTCTCTGCATTACAATCCATTTTCCCATAGGCATTCTAAAATGAAATCGCAATCAGTTAGTTACCCCAAATTCAGTTCTAAGCCAACTTTATCATAATACAAACAAAAATAAAGGAAATGTAGTTTGGAAGCACTAAAATTTATCTTGATGTTTAGCCCAGTATTAAAAATTCCATTACGAAGTGCTTCTCGGTATCCTTTGGACCATGAAACTTAAACTTCATGCATCAATTCAATATCTCACATCCACACTGAAGCTATCTCATGTGCCTAATAGTTCAGGTTGGCTTTCACAAGCCCAATCCAATTTACAAAACTAAAACTAACTAAAGGGGAAAAAAGCCCCAAGCCATCAGCATATCCTCCCTTAAAAACATCTGGACTCTCCTCTTACCCTTTTTGGCTTTTGACACCGTGTCATCCTCTCACCGATGTTATGTGGGTATCTAGAATTCATACCAAATACAACAAAGGTATGAAAAGTCAATATAGTCTTTATCACACAGCATCTTTTCCAGTTTTCTGCTACAATCTCACCTTATTTTGTTATGTTCTGCTCTATCAGTGAGTGACCTTTTTGTATATCGCTTCATGGACTCCCTTTATGTTTCTGTTTTTCCAAAGACAATCCAAGAGTCAAAACAGAGGTTTTAAGAGGAATTAATAATTTATAAAAATTTACAGCAATAAAACAGCTTTTTGAGATTTCAGATCAAAAATCTTTCTACTTATAGAATCAAGTATCCTGCATATAGAATTGTGTATCTTGGAGAAAGCCACACGTTTCAGTTTTAAGGCCTTTAAGGATTTTTTAAACACTCTGGAAAATAACTTAGTTGGTCAGTATATGACTGATAAGATACTAAGCTGAAGTTTTCCTTTCATCTGTCTTTTGGTTCTATCTCCCATGTATCTGAGTCCCAGAGACAGTAAGTGGTCTTCCACTAGAGTACATGAAAGGATATCAGCAGTGCATACAAAGAGAAAGTTAAGCAATTAAGCAACACAATCTCTGTGACCCTTACTCATCTAAGAAGAATTTGACCTGATGCTACCAAAGTGGTCATTTAATGAAGAGTTGTCTCTCCCCTAGCAGTTTGAGCAAGTTCATTTCTGCTGGCCTCTGCATTTGCATTTAATCTTTTATTTAGTCACAGAAGAGTGGGGTCACCTTTCTAGAAACCACCTACAGAAACAGGGGAGCAAGTGTTATCTTTCCCCAGTTCCCGCAGAACACTGCGAGATAACGGCAACCAGAGACTTTCTTCCATTAACCCTTTGACCCTTCTAGTTAATGGCATTTTAGTTCATAGAGATACAGCAAACGTGGCTCAGCTCCCTCTGAGATCCTACACTAAGAGTAACCTGAGCAAGTAAGGGCTCCACGATTGCTTGAAAAACATCCTAGGTCTGTATGCTGAGTGTAGACCACACTTAACCACCAAGGTGAAGGTTCACAAGTTGGTTTAATCCCCTCATTATTCCTACAAAAAAAGGGATACACCAGAACTCTTTTGTTTCCTCAGATCAACAGAACTTTCCATGACAACAATCTCCTTCAAAACTGTGTTTTTTAAATGGTGATGCTCCCTTTTAACTCAAAGTTTAAAACAATGTCCTTAAGATAAACAGGTACTTAGCACCAGTTAAATTAACACAAAATCTTCATGAGGTGATAGAAGCAATTATTTGGAATGATTTCATGCATTGTTCTGAGGAATGACTGGGAAATCTATCACATGGTGAGAATATCTTACACCACAATAAACTGCATTACTGGAGGAGGAAGGCGTTTCCAGGAAGTCAGTAATCTTGTTATTATTTAGGGCTGAATATTGAGTTAAGGTGTGGCAAAATTCCATTAGCTGTCTTCCCTAAAACCTAATACATGACACTAAGAATGAGACTGAGTACAAGAACTCAACTGTCTGTTTTACACAGGACTTAAAAAGTGCTGGGTCCACTTGGGATTTAATAAACCCAGAAGTTGGAATTCCTGCTATATGGAATTTAAATAATAAATGCATAAAAGTAAATATATACAATCTATTATTTAATATATGTAATCTATTGTAAAAGTAGTAATCCCCTATTTTAGCTACATAAAGCCATTAGACACATATAAAACTACAGGAGGAGCCACAGAGTAGCCAGAAACTGCCACAAGTAGAAGTTTGGCAGAGATGGTCCTTTCCACCGCTTGAAAAAGGAGAGAAGCCTTCCAAGTGGCAGATTTAAGAGATGAGTGATTCCCATCTCCTGTCATGATTCCCATCTCCCCTTATCTCCCATCTTCCTCATCTTTTTCAGCTCTTATCACATCACCACTAGATGATTTCATTTTTTCCACACACAAGTAATGTGTTGAATTTATGATCACAGATGTGCCCAGCTATTCTGGCCTGCCCTCACACATCTCTTCCACCTACATAATCTTAGGAGGCACCAGGATGTGGCACATGGTCCATTTCCCACACTTTTCTAACCTCAGCTTCACCTCATGGGAATGGGAAGGAGCCACAGAAGACAAAGCTGAGAAAAACAACACAATTCCTAATTAAAATGTTTTTTTCTGTGGTATGCAAGGAAGTAAATTTCACCACCAATATTTCTCATTAAAAACCAGTAAAAGAAGATGGCTATCAGATCCAAATTTCACAATTCAGTCAGACATTTGAGGACTTTGGATCAGTTGCTACATGAGGACAGAACAGATGCTGAGGCCCAGCATTATGCCTGAGAAACAATCAGGGGAGAATATCTCTCTAAGTGGACAGAAAAACACATTAAAGCTCAATAGCATTCTCAGCATTAAAGTTGATGACAGTGTTTATGTACAAGTTCATTTATATTTTAATTTGTGCAGAAATTTGTAGACATTCCCATGGTGATTTTCAAAATAGCATCAGGGCTCTGATTAGCTGCATGCTCTGAAATTAAGGTCCTTGGGACTGCTTTCTAAACAGAGCAGGATAGTGCACATGATGTTTAAAACACACATTTTCAAGGAAAAACTTCTTTGCTAACAGATAGGGGTTTTTTTGCCATTCCCAATTCTTGATGTGTCATTTTACTGTCCATATAAACTTATCAAGCTGAATCCTGTGGTAGCATGTGGCATGAAACAAACCCTGCAAAGGATCACTTTGGGGCAGGCAAGCTGTCAGGATTCTTTCTGTTTGTCAGAATTTAAGAATTTAAGCATTAAGTTGCTAATGAAACTCTATTTGATTATCACTGTCTCAATGAGAAGCACTTGTGAGACACATCATCCCCCACATGTTAAATTCAGATCAATTTTCTCTTATGGATTCCAGTTGTTTCAGGATCAGAACACTTCCCAGAGCCCCATGGGATCAAACATTGTACTTAAGACAAAGGCAGACCAGCAGATGATTCACCTTGGTACTTAATACAGGTTATTTTTATTCCTTTTTTCTTTTGGCAAGTGGCACTCACAAAATATCTGAAAAGACCACAGCTAAGTATTGTTGAAAAGAAAAAACACAAAACAAAAAACCAAACCAAAGCAAAAGAACAATGCATTTATAAAGAATTAGACCTTCAGGAGACAGCAAATTCCTCCTAGAGCTGAGAGAAAAGCAGACTGCCTCAGGCACTATGTCATCTTCTTAGTTAACACTGCTCTTTTTCCCCACCCTTTTAAGTCAGCTGTTGGAAACGTTTTAGATCTTGTATAGAGATAAAAGTTAATTTTACATGGAGCATCAAAGATGCAACATAAACTCATAAATGATTTTTTTTTTTTCCCCAGTTAATTTCCTGCTGGCAAACCAGGAGCCAGGCTTTTCACGGCTGCAGAATCTTCCAACAAGAGCAAGTTTCCACATATGAAATTTAATTCAATTGTCTATCAGCAGTATTCAATAAAACTAGTTCAGAATTATTAAGTGATGAGTGTTTAATATCAAATGCTTTCTTCCTAAAAGGCATGTTAAGTTATCAAACTATCAAAATCATCTCCTATGAGAGTACATCTCTCTCATACTGAGAGAAAAACAGACACAGAACCTGAAAGAACTATTAAATAACAGCAATGGTCTTAACTAATTTAGTTATTAGTTAATTATACACATAAAATAGTTATTATATTTATTTTTTCCTCGCTTCAGTAGATTTTTCAAATTTCTTGGCTTTCCCTTGCACAAGAGATGAGTGCACCATATGCATTATTGATTTATTTTTATTTAAATTATACTTTTGGGTAACCCACAAAGTTCCAGAAGATGAAGAACAGTTCTACACATGCGTGGCTCCTGCTTTACAGCCAACAAGAGCTCCCAGTTACAACACAGTGAATGAGCTGTTCTTGTCAAGAGACTCATTTATCAACTGAAGAGGAAAACCATGAAAAGAAAGTCCAAAACAGCCTCCGAAGATGTATTTGTAATTGATAAGAAGGAATGTTAACGTGACCTCAAGGATTAAAATAGAAACATTTAATACATCAGCACAAGTATTTGATGCAGTCCAGGTAACCCAAGTGTTTTGAGATACAGGTGTCCTGCACTAATGACTCCATGCACACTGGAAGGCTGTTTATCCCACTGGTTCTTCAATTTGACAGGAAAACCTCCCTTTACAACAAGAGTGCTCTGGCAGATTACCAAATGATTCTTTCATATCCAGATAAACAGTTCTAATCCTTAGAGGCCATCTCAGCCAATCCTCCACCAGATATAATGAAGGCAATTAAATTCTTACCCTACAGTACTGAAGTGATAGCCTGTCCTTGGGAGAAAAAGCCAGCTGAATACATCTAATAAATATCTTCATCTGCACATATTAAAAACTGAGACAAACAACTTTCCTGAACAACAGTCAGGCTTTCTGCTCACTTCATTTTATTTTTTTTAAGAAAAACAAACCCAAAAGAATACGCTACAAATATGAAACTATTTCAAAGAAAAAAGCAGAGAAATTAAATAGTATTAGTTATTATAAATGCAGAGCATTATTAGAGGGTCTGGGGATGAACTCACCAGTATGACATAATAACAATAATACCAGTACATTATAATGACACACTAATACCAGTAAATTGAGCGTAGAAAACATGGTGACAGTAGTACTTAAATATTTCCCATGTGCCTGAACAATTTGTACATTAGCAGCCTATTGCCTCATCGCTTACCCACAAAACAATCTGGGCTGATAACTCTTTCTGACAAAGACTGCCATTTATTATCCACTCTTACAGTGCCCAGAAAGATGGTTTTCAATTTGGATCAGTAATAAATGAAAAGAAAGCATCTTCCTTGTGGCAGGGAGCTGGTGTCCAAGAGGGGTTGCAATTTTTAGCCCATCTGCCAATAAAGATGTACAGAAGAACCCACAACGGTAAACACAGCTTCACACAGGCATCACAGGGCACAAGAAAGGACACCTACAGAAGAAGCCTGGTGCATGTGGGACCACGAAGAAAATGGGTTTTTCCTTTGTTGGTGGACTCCCTGTGTTGTTTCACCCTCTTAACCTAAGGCTAGTAAGCAGGTAACAAGCCCCAGAAAAGATTGGAGCAGTGGGGTAGAGCAGGTAGGAGAGATTTATGGGCTTTTGTAGTAAACTCAGATCAAGGCAGGAGGAGAAAAAAAAAGATTTAAAAAGTCATGACACATTTAGTTTGTGCCCCAACTGTACTTCTTGCCCTGAAGCACTGTACAGACAACAAAGAAGGAAGAGTGCATCACAGCGTGACCAGTATGACAAGACACAGACATACATGCAGGGGTCTATTTTCTCATCAGGGTGTTTTAAGAGTAGTTAGAGGTTGATAATGTGATAAAAAGTAGTTATAAATACAATTATACAGGGAAAGGATGGCCAATGACAAGAAGACTTAGAATCAGGTTCCTAAGAAAATAAATACCTTATTAAAAATATGAAAATGCTCTGCCATTAATGAAGTCTGAAGTGAACCACTTACACGAAACACCACTAAGTCAATCAATTGACAGTACTGGTTTTACATTGAAGCATCTCTAATTCATGTTTAATTACTCTTAATGCATCATTTTATTCGCCTAACCTAACTGGTTAGCACAAGCACACAAAGTGCTGCCAGTGACCTTTCTGTCTCAAATATGCTATTCACAGCTATTTAATTAGTCCCTTACGTGTAGCTGGACATACAGCCTAATGTCCTACAGAAGGGCATTGAATTGGCCTTATTGTCACCATATGAGATGGCATTCATCTCCAAATGCCAAAGCACAGTACAAGGAATGCAGAATAAGAACAGAAAGTATTCAAAAGAACAAGAGGAGAAGCAAACTCTTGAATAGCTTGCTCTTTGATTATCATTTACACATCAACTTTTTCAATGCAAAATATCCATGAGATTGTTTTCCCACTTGTGCAGTCCCAGCCTTTAAACATAGTGACTTCTTTTGCACTTCAAAGGAGTGTTCCCTCACTAACCAGCAATTAAGAGTCCAAGGTCAATCAAGGCAAAATTCATCTTCTCCTCTTCTGCAATTTTCCCTCTTATCAAACTGTGTATTTGCATAAAGAACAGACTGCAATGGTTGTCATAAAACAGCTTGAATGTTTCAGAAGCGAAGAGAAAGCAAACAGTATTTAGCTACTATGGCTCCAGCATTACTGGAAACTAAATTTTAAAGAGATTCTGCCACTCCATCTTCTGACCCACAAGCCTCAAAATGGAAGACATTTTCAATTGGAGGGGATTTTTCCATTTTGGTTGGAGTAAGAGTACATTAAAAACATGAAAAGAATAAACAAATCTCTAAATTACTAAAAATTAATTAAGAATACATTTAAGATAAAATTTTGTTTCCCAATGTGTTTAGGTGTCCAGGAATTTCGCTTCTAAATCACAATTTATAAACAACAGATAAAAGTGTTAACATTTCTTCAGCCACCAAACCTTCTGCATCCTGTCCTCCCAGTGCTTAAAACTCACACTGCATTTCCCATGCTGAACTGCCAACATCAAACTTTATCAAGACACACAACTTAGAATTGACTACACATTTCTTAATAAAGGCAGCAATTTACAGCTGCAAATCTCAAATCTCACCATTCAAATCAACAGTTACTCTAATTCTAATTGAAGAGGGATCATTCCTGTTTATTGCTTTGCTCTTAAGCAAACTTCAATGCACAGGACACAAGCAAAACACAATTAAAAACATATACTTGAAAAGTCTCTTTTTCTCTGGAAATTTTCAGTGTCTCAGAAACACTGTGAAATTTACAAAAATAATTGTATCAACTTTAAACAGTTCTACTGAAACACTTTTACCAAAAACAGATCTCCTTCATTGTTATTGCCAACAGCATGGGCTCCTCATGCTCACAGACTATGCCATTATAACAAGTGTATGTAAAATCAATTGTTATTGACTGATTTTGAAAAGCAAAAATGCTCTTCTATTTACCTTACCGTCTTCTTTGCAGAAATAATATTAATTAAAAAAAAACAATGCTTAATTTCTCACAGCAAGAATTCAAGCTATGTTTGCAAGAGAATTTTTTCTTGAGTGTGTTTGTCTCCTGAAGCTGCAAGAGGGAGGAAGCATGAGAAGGTTTTTTTGTAGTCTGAAGAGCATTTTCAAGCATCATAGATATTTAAGCTAGCCACTATGTTTATTTTGAGCTAAAGATACTTACAAACCTATTTCAACCCCTCAAGGAAAGGGATGCATATTTAGTCTGCAAACTTTTCAGGCTCCTTTCTAGCTTAGCAGGACCTGTTCCATCTGCAGCTCTGAAGTTTACATTGAATGACACAAGTATTGTATTGCACCATCAGACTTCTAGTAAAAAGTTCTTCACATGAGAGTGGTGAGACACTAGAACAGGCTGCCCAGAGAGTTGGTGGAGGCCCCATCCCTGGAGACACTCAAGGCTAGGTTTGATGAGGCTCTGATCAACCTGATCTAGTGCAGGATGTCCCCGTTCAATGCAGAGGGATTGGACTAGATGACCTTTGAAAGTTCCTTCCAGCTCTATAATTCTAAGAAATCAAGTGGAAAATACTCTGCATTATCTCATTGTTTAGAATTCAAAAGTTAAGCACTGAAAAACCACATTGTAAATAATGGTGCAAATCAGACCACTAACACCAGCCCCTTTCATGGGGCTGAAATTCAGAATGCAGAATAAACTGAAATTTAGAATTGTGCTATTCAGAATGCACCTTCTGTTCTTTAATTAAGGTACACTAAAAACCCAGCCAGTTCTTTCAAAAAGCTGTATGAAAAGGCATGAGGTACCAAAAAAGATATGTGTAGTGGGCTTTTGCTCAAAAGGCAGAAGGAAGAATTATAAGACAGGAGGCTTGTTTAGATAACTGATATGTCATGACATGTAGTCAGTACTATGGGCTGTGGGGCTGCATCATCACATGCTTTGTCCCAGAAAACTTGGAAAATGCTGTCATGTTAAAGCACAGGTGCACATTACACAATGCAGCAGGCCTTACACTATTACTAAAATCATTCTTACAAATGCTACAAGCAGCTCACATGCATTCACTCTCTGAGAGATCTTCCTGGCATTTATGGATATCTGCCTTTCACTAAATCCCAACAGTTCCTCATCCCTGCTTGAGGGCCTTAAAAGTAATTTTTTAGTACTTTATCACAAGAGACAGCAGAAACTCAAGTCAGAAAAGAAGCAGAGGTGTATCACTGAGAACTGCAATCTGCTCTGTGTAATAAAATTGAGATTCTCTTCTGGAGCAGCTAAGCTTCTGCAACTCCACTTTCTCTTCTGAATCAATTATCTTTTAGCTTTCCTTTTTCAAGCTCCATGGCAATGCCAGTCTTCTGCTTGGGTCATTTTAACCTCTAAAGGGTCATGACATGTGGATGGCAAGAGCTTGCAAAGGGAGCAGTGTGAAAGCCCTTGATGCAGCTGGTGAGAAGAATATATAGCATAATTCTTGATAAACTGAATGCTTCTTTCAAATTCCCTGCTTACACATCCTTTTAGTACTAGTCTTTCTGCTCTATCCTGGATTTTAATAGCAGTTAAAACAGCTCCTCAGTTACTAAGGGTATTGATTCTAGATCAGCCTTCCATTCCCAAACAGCCCCAAAATCTCTGTTTACCTTCCTAAATTGAAACTGGCATGCTTCTTTCAAAGTTGCAATGCTTTCATTGTTTCCAGTGGAAATTGCAAGTGCTCAGCTTCTCTAGACTCTGTATGATTTGAAAAGCCCAGCTTGCACAGCTCTAAAAACACAACAAAAAGAAGCCCATGTCAGAGACAAAAGTAGCCCTCTGTTCAGTCTGCCAAGTAACACAGCTATATATTATCAAATCTCCTCTCACTGTGAGAGATTAGACTGGTGTTTTCCAAAGGAAATTGCCCAGTTCCAAACCATTCAGTTGTAAGAAACTTGAAGCAGCTCCTGGGCCACAACCAGACAATAACAGTCCATTCACCTTCTACAAGGCCAGCAGGGAAGTGGGAAGAGAGAGCAAGCATCCCCCATTGCTGCAAGGTGGCTGCCAACAACTAATTCCCTTCAAGAAAAAGAACTCTGAACACTTATAAATCTCCTATATTTGTCTCTCATACCAAGGGCTAGAAAACTAATAAAAAGGATGAAACTTCCTCCGCCTTTTATTTTAAAATTGAAAATATGTAAGCATAGGTAACAGATGCTCCTTGATATTTCCTGTGTTGCTTCAATTAGTGGCCCATAAATGATGGGATTAAGATTCTGACTGAATTGCCTCTCAACTAGACTTGCAATCTGGCACCCAGCAGGCACCAAAGAAAGTAACTAGAGTGGATGGGTATGCAGTTGAGATCAGAAGTGTGGATGTGGCACACCTGCCCATTCAAGCAATGTGTGTTTCCAATATCCAGGCATTCGAGTCTCACATTCATCACATTCTGTGCAAGGCAGAATAATACTTGCTGTTACCTGCACCCTATTCAGTGTACAGAGAATCTATATCCACATCCATCATGTTTCAGTGAAATAGAGTCTATCTGCAAATGCTGAGCTTCAATTTCCCTGCAGTGATCTGAATTACAATATGCTGCAGGTGAACATATTTAAATTCCTGAATTGGTAGACGGGGGAAAAAAAAGTTCTGCCAGAGTCATTAATAAATGGGGATAATGTGGAAAAAAGACTCATTTCAGAACGTAGCTGCGCACCATTAAAAGTGCTGGAAAAAAATCTCTTTTTCAGCAAGCAAATATAATACTTATGGCAGATGTTAGTGTGTGTGTAACAGAGATAAAGCTGAAGCATCTGTATTTATTATTCTAACATGTAAAGCACCAGTATCCACTGTGTAATCTGTCCAGGAGAGGTTGCTTCTAAAGCTTCTAAGGCAACATCATGCCCTTTCAAATTTATTTAGCATGTCCGTGTTGAAGAACTCTCTTTTTCCCACTGACAACTTCTCACTGATGCCAAGTACTAATGATGAAAACCTGGAGGAAAAATCTATGTAAGATATAAAACTATGACCACCTCTCAGGCTCCTGAAACATTGTTAACTGTTGATGGTCACCACTATGGTACAAAAAAAAAAGGAGGAAGGCTCCAAGTAAAGCACATTGGCAGTGTACTCTTGCCTTGAGTTATGCAAATACAAAGCAGGAAACAAAACAAAGAAATCCCCAGAACTACACCTAAAGACTAATTCAATTCACAAGACACAATGAAGTCCATAAGTCACCTGGATATGTGAACATCTTCTAGCTGCAACCTTGAAGAAAGATTTCTGGAAAGAAAGATTGAAGATTTCTTTCTGGAAAGAGAATTAATGGTTTAATGGTGATTAGTTAGGTAAGAGTACCTTGATCCCTCAGCAACACAGAGGTTTGTTTTGCTTTTCATCTTTCCTGTTATGCGGTTGGGAAACACATACTGGTATCAACATTCAAAATCACTTTTCAGATGAAAGTAAAAAGTCCTAATGTATAGAGCACTATAAACAAATGAATCCACAAACTGAGAATCCACAAACTGAGAATCCAGAATGTTTTTGGATAATTTTCTGAGGGCTAGTAAAAATCCCATCCCTGCCGCCATAACCACAGCACACGTGCTATTCCTGAGCAACAGTCAAAGAAAGGGAAGCTGAACTAAGACACTGGAAAATGCCCTATAATAGACAAGAAGTTCCCAAACAAATCCAACCAACTGAAGCCAAAACTCAAAACTGAGTAACAAAATAGAGGATTCAGGAATGACTTCTGTTTCAATTGTGCTTCTCACAGACTCTTTCCTAGCCAGGTCCCCCACAAAAAGCTACATGACTTTTCCCCAAACCACAAATTTCCACTTTATTCAAGGGAGCCATCCCTTGAATAAATCTTGATGGACTTGAGGAGAGGAATGGCACAAATGCACTTCATTCAGCTGAGAAGCTGCTGATTGCTCAGAGATGGGAACTGGCCCCACTAACAGGCTCTGTCTACTCTCAGTGAATGAAGTTGAAAAAAAATAAAGCTTTGTTCTGCCTTGTTCCAGGCTAAAAGCTAGTTGGTTAAATAAAACATATTATCTATTACAGCAAAACTATCTGATGCAAGATATTAGATTTTCTCTGACTGATAAAGAGAAAAGAAATAATAATTTACAGTGATCCCTTTCTGTGATGACCTGAGAATTTGATAAGTTCAAGTCTAATGGTTCTGCATAGAAATACAGGCACACCCAATTTTTACTGTGCACAAGAAACCTCTTAACCATGAAATAATGAAACTAAGATAGAAGAGCATTGAAATTGTATCAAATGGAGTGTAGAATGAGTATTATGTAAGAACAATTTTCTTGCAATAACAAATCTTACTTATTTTTATGGGACACTAAATAATTTCTTCCTGTATGGCTTTTCAGTACTGCATAAATGAATATCAATTAGCTATTTAAGGTCTTTACCATTTCTTTCTGGTTGCCTCTTGGCAACTGGACTTCCTTAATAGAAAAATACTTGGTATTTATAGCTGATATGGCATTTTTATATTACAAAAATAATTGAAAGTCATCCATCTAACAAGAGAATAGGGTATGGAAACACGCACGTTCCTCAAACAGCATCTTCTAGGCCTTCATACAAGTTTTTCTCATTAAATTTTTATGTTGGAAAGAAGCATTATTAAATATTGTGTTTTAGTCCACAAGCTACCCAATAAAAATATCCTTTTTATATTTTCTCAACTCCCACTGGTGCAACTTTATTTAGTGTTCCTGCTAGCCAAGATGTTCTTCATAGAATAGGTCACTTTCATATTTTTTTCATTCATTAGTAAGACTGTTGTTTGGAGTTTTTTTCATTTTATTTTAAGCATGCAGCTGGTCACAGGCTAAGCATTAAAACATCACCTGGAAACCAGCAGTAGGAATGGATCACTTAATATCTGCTTCAGCAAGTTTCTCATGGTCTCCTAAAATCCTTAGTGAATCCCATTTGTTTGTTAGTGGTTTATTATTACAAAGCTGGCATTTCTCTCTTGAGTAACAAAAGTTTTCTATCCTTCAAAAAAAAAAAAGGGAGGATCTGATCAAGCTAAAGATGTAAGGTTTCATGTTTTTGTCTAATTCATAACTGCAATTTTTGACTTGCATTTGTGGGATCACATGTTTGGGCACGTTGTGCTGTCGCCTGCACTCATCATCTAGTCTGGTTTTTTGTTCACAGCTGCTGTATTTCATAAATGCTTCTTTAGTCTCCGTGGGAATTTAGGTTTTATTTTCATATATTGGATATTACAATTTGACATATTCGTGCTTCTATGTTTTTATTCTTCAAGAACAGTTAAGGTTTCCATCTAGTGTTTGTTGAAGACACTTGGTGTCATGACTGACAAATCTAAGACTGCAGGTAGCCTGCACAAATTCAGGCATTCACCACTAAAAATGTTTTGCTATCTCTTCCTTCCCACCCTGGTCCCCTCCATCTCAAGCCTTCCCTTCCTCTTTCAGACCTTAACTGAATCTTGTCAGCCACTACCATACCACCCTGTATGCAATCTGATGACATTTTTTCTGAATGCTCCAAAATTAACTGTTTCCTGTTGCTCACTGAATGTGCTGTAACCTATTTAACCTTTTCATTATTTTCAATTTTGAATAAAAGGCTTATAAGTAAAATTGCTGAGCTCATCTAAAGCAGCAAACTTCTAGCAGAATTCTATATTCTCCTCTACCTAGCCTGCCATTCTCATCAATATTTGCACTACGAAAATACCTTTGTTCAGTCTTTCTGCATCCATTGATCAGTCCTATGACATGATTTCCTCTCTTCACTGTTCTTCACTCAACATGTGACATAGAATCACAGAATGGTTTGGGTTGGACGGGATTTTAAAAATTGAGTTCCAACTCCCCTGCCATAGGCAGGGACACCTCCCACTAGACCAGGTTGCTCAATGCCTCATCCAGCCTGGCTTTACTAGTTTCCTCCCCTGCCTTTAGATCAAATACTTCAGTGGACAACAGAGAGGAATGAACATAACGTAGCATCCTTTCCTCCATCTCTTTCCTTGGTTTCCATCTGAATTCTACCATTGAAGATGAATTTTTAATTAAATGTATTCTCCCTATTCATTCCTGTATTGAATTGCTTGCCTTTCTTCATTCTTCAGACTGTGTTCTTATTTAATAAACATGGTATTCATGAAGCCCATGGTATTCATGAGCCCATATCACAGATATCATTAAGATACTCCCTAACCTGGTGAAGCCAACAGACTACTACCCACTGCTTGTCTTCCAGGCAAGTGGGGAGGGAGTTATGTCCCATAGTTAACAAGAGATGAAAGAAGACTTTAAGACCTTGGGATGGTTGGTGAAGGGGTATGGAGCCCAGGTTATTTTCTGCTCCCTACTACCATCTCCAAGGAATGACAGGGAATATAGAGCCAAGATTATGAATGACTGGCTTCGAGAC
>VZTY01035094.1:0-41321 GCA_013400935.1 Turnix velox
CAGTGGAGGCATTCCCACTTGTCAGGGGTCTCTCTATTAGTCCTTATAGAATCATAGAATCATAGAATAGTTTGGGTTGGAAGGGACCTTAAAGATCATCGAGTTCCAACCCCCCTACCATAGGCAGGGACACCTCCCACTAGACCAGGCTGCCCAGTGCCCTGTCCAGCCTAGTCTTGAACACCTCCAGAGATGGGGCAATGGATGTGCTATACGTACGCAAGATCCCACTCTCCGGCCTCTCTTGACTGCTCGTAGAATTTCTTCCAAAACATCCCGAGGCCCTCTCTTTAACTGTGATCAATACCCACTGCACCGTAAGCAAGTCCTGGAGCTGGGGGGCGGAGGGTGTAGGCAGTGTCGGGAAATCACGCCTGCCCCTTTCCATCTGCGGCCTCTCTCGGCCCCTCCTCCGGCTGTCCGCAGCTGCCAGCTTATGTCCGGCCCTTCCGCCGCTTCACTGGGCCGTCCCTGCAGCTTCTTTTGGCTTTTCTCTGTCCGGCTTCTCCGCTTGCTTTCCCCGCAGCTACTTGCCGGCTATCCGCCTGCTTTTTTATCTTAAAAGCATTCTGGGGGTCGGGTGGAGAGAGTATGAACCGCCTAGAAATCATAAGCTCATCATGCTTGATTACTCTCATAGAAAGGAGTTTAACAATTACACCTTCTTTTGGTACAACGCTACCCATCTCCTTTTCTCAGCTGCTCACCTCTCAGGGTGTCCCGTTAAAACATACGTTTCTTCTTTAATTCCTAGCTTGCCCTCCCAATCTGCCCCGATCTCTGGTCTGCCGTGCCGACAGGTCCATCTCTGATCCCGCTGGACCCTCGCCTTCTGGGCACTCGTCCCCGTTAAATCTTCATGTTGCGAAACCAGCACTCAGCTTCGTCACCTCGGGGCCACCGTCTGGGAGGAGAAAGGGACTCCTTGCTATTCAGTGTGAATCAGTAGAGCCACTTTATTGAGCTACAGTGCGGTTTTTATAGAAGCAAGAAGTTATTTCCCATCCTAGGGTCTACTGACAAAACATCCCCATTATCTTACACAAATACCCAGTGTCCTTCTTGTTTCTGTTAGATCTTGTTCCCAGCAGAGTTTGCTGCTCCCACGGCNGAAACATCCCCATTTATCTTACACAAATACCCAGTGTCCTTCTTGTTTCTGTTAGATCTTGTTCCCAGCAGTTTGCTGCTCCCACGGCTTCATTCCAACAAGGGCTGTTGTATCTTCCTTCCAAGGTCAATCCTCACTTGCAGAGCTCTACAATTCTGCCCTCTGCTTCCCTGCACAGGATGACTTTTCTCTTTATTTGATGTTACACCCTTTTTAATAGTACAGAAGGTCTTGCAAATCTGAGCCCTAAATAACAAAAGAAACACAAATAAAAAACTATAACCAGCCAACCAGACAAATATATTATTTCCTGCTTTCACAGAAGATCTCAAACCTCTGTTTGGAATGATCTTGTGTTTCTGATGCTGGTGTGGTTATTCAGGGCATCAGATTGTTGTGCTAGGAAATAATCAGTTTTTTGAAACAGACACAGAAGAAAAATAGTACCTTATGCCTCAAATAAGGTGGGTTGTAGCTTGTTAAATCTCAGTCTCATCTTCAGCTGAAAGATAAAGTCAGATGGGATCTGTTGGTTTGCTGTTAAATGCAGACTGCTGTTTGGCAAAGGCCAACTGTACAAAAACTATGTGCACTCCTTCTGCAGTATGTAATGTGTTCCAATTACTTTAAGGTTTAATGTATCAAGTACTTAAAAACATGTCCTGTAACTCACCAGCATATTAAAATTTACTTTTAAATAGCTTCCAATTCATCAAAATAATAAGGGGAAGTGTTCTGAGTAATCATTGCAGTGCTTTCTGAAATTGACCTATATATATTAAAACATATATATAAGTGTTGAAGCTGCTGTATATTTTGGTAGTTAGAACTGCAATTTTTGTTGCCAATAAACACTGTAGGAGAGTTTAATAGTTGAACCAGATGGATTTTCTTCTTTCCTTGTGAGAATGCATCATATCAAAGTGGTGATGAAATTTCCCAGCCATTCAAAAATGAAAGCGTGTTGTTTGAAGAGCTTTAAGGATAGATGGAGTGGAGGGAATATCCGCTCTGCTATGAAAAGGAGCTTAGAGTATTGAAGAAGTATCAGAGAGAGTGTTTAGGTTCAGATTTTTGTGTCAGGGTGAGAATATCTTGAGGTATGAAGAGTGCTTGAAGGCTTATCAGCTAACAATTAATGCATGTGTTGAGGCCAACTGAAGGGAGATTACTTCATGTTGCTCATTTATTGTACTTAAGTAATCTAATAAAGAATTAAGAATAACTCAATTAAGCTATTTATCAAATAAAATACTGTCCATAAAATGCAAATGTAATTTCTCCCTGTATGGCAATATTTGTGCTACATAAGTGTAAACTTCTGTAACTTGTATAGGCCATTGAAAGTTGCATTTGGTAGAACCCGACACAAATGAAGTCATGTTCAAATTTCCCTGTAATTAAGAAATCTCCAAGCATCTTCAATGTCTCTAGATAGCTCTTTTTTCTTGAAGACTGGTTTAAAATCTGGTTTAATGATATAATCACTGAATGGTTTGGGTTGGAAGGGACCTTAAAGATCATATAGTTTCAAGCCCCTTGCCATGGTTGGGGATACCTCCCATCCATTAGACCAGGTTGCTCAATGCCTGGCCCTAAACACCTCCAGGGTGGGGGCACAACCTCTCTGGGCAACCTGTTCTAGTGTCTCAACACCCTCTTTTTCTGTTGAAAGAATTGAACTGCTCTCAAACTGGACTAAGTCACTGGCCTTGGGAAAATGTGTATGTAAGAACTGATCATAGTTCAAGTCCAGTTACTTCACTTGTGACATTTGCAGGACTGCCTACAGACTGTGCATTCTTGGACACTACAAGCCCAAGAACATTTATCTTCCTTTTACCTTCTTTCCAGAGAGATAAGTAAAGAGCGTTGTGTGAGATGGGAGATGTAGGGAGGAGACTTGAATGAACAATGAATTTAAGGGATGAAAGAGGCTTTTGGTCACCTATTATATTTGGAACAGAAAGAAACAGAAGGAGAAGGTAAAGCAAGTACTGCAGCAAAGGTTTATTTTTAAAGCCATTTCAAAATGGATGGGTATTTGTAGCTGATAGAGAAATTGCTGAGGCTGTTCAAGAGAAAGCAGGGTAAGGCACAGTCTTTGACTAGGACTCTACCAACCATAGACTTTCACTCCAGATCATTTTCCAAAACCATTCTTACTCCATGCAGATGTTTCTTTCTTTTGTTCCCATATCTACATATTTGCTTTGCAAGAGAAGATATGGGGGGGAAAATGTTTTTTTAAAGCTACTGACATGAAGACAGGCCTTTTAAACTTATTTTGGGATGGTTTAGGCTGAGTAAACCCAGCAGATAGATCTTGACTTCACTCTTCCCTGGGGCTTTTCCAGCAGGTGATGGACTACAGCCCAGCAAGCAGGCGCTGCCCTTTATTCCTCTCTGAAAGCTGCCAAGGGGAGGTGGTGCAAGAGGGGAAATAGATTTCCTTACTGGTTGTATAGCTTTTGTGGGTATTTGCTGCCTCCTTGTGACAGTACAAAGATATATGGTGCTGCTCCTTTGAAATGCAGGGTACTGTGGTGAGCGATTTGGAAAGAGTCTTTAATTGTTAATTCCTCCCTGTCCTTTTCTTCAGAAAGTATTGGCTGTAGTGCCAGATATAAGTCAGGAGAGAGAAACCCGTGAAAGACTTTGGCATGAACATCCTTGTGCAGTGTTGCATTTGGGAAAGGGGATTTTGATGTAAGGATAAAGATGATCCTCTTAGTTCTCATCTCTAGCTTTTTTCTCCAAGGCAGTAAATGAATATGTAGGTGGATGGGTGCAGTTCAACCAGTGTCAATATCTGACATTTGCAACTTACTAAGGCCATGTTTTTCCTAGAAAGGATCCAGCCTCATAGGAGTTCAGCATGTTTTGATGTGTGTCCTCAGTTTAATGTGTATGTTTCTGATGCTGTCTGATCAGTGCTTATAAATGGAGGACATATGTCTTGTAAGGGTCACCTGTTGAAAGGTGGAGGTCTCATTTGCTTTGTTGGCTGTGCATGGCACAAAGCAGCTTCATATTTATGCTTGATCTCTTGAGAAACTCCTTCTGAATGCATATCTCTCTGAAATGGGTCTTTCAGAGACCCATGCAGAGGTGCATGTGGTCTTTCTTCTTTGTCTTTTGGATTTCAACCTTCTTTCCACAGGTAAAGGGATATTGAGGAGATAGAATAATCATGACAGTAGCTGTTATCTATAAAGTACATCTAAAATGCTTTGTCCAGAGATGAAACTTCTTACTGGAGTCATGGTGTGAAGAGGATCATCTGGCAGGGGTTTGCACATTGGCAGCTTGTCTTGAGGACTCCTGCAGATGTTTTGAGTATTGTTGTTTTCACAATCAAATTAAGTGTGGAGCCCAGAACACTTTCCCCAGCTGCAATGAAGATTTTGTTTCATTTCCATCCTCCACTTGTATGTCAGTGTTAAAATGTTTCTGAAAACACAGCAGACCAAAGATTTAGCTCAGAGCCTTAGCTGTACCAGTCTTTCCTGGATATACTTTTCTGCTTGTTAGGGAGCACTGTCCTCTTCGGTCCTCAGAAATAATGAAAATGTTGCATCTTAGAAAAACTTCACATTACTTTGAGGTGAAGGGAGCTTAAAAGAAGGAAAAAAGCTTATCTGATGTATTGAGAAAGTGTGGTGGCATTCATGCTGTGGGGTCTAACAGGAGTACCAAAACAAATGTGGGCACACAGGAATTTTGCTAGACCATCATTCACTCGTGCTTGTCCAGGTGAGGCTAAAGTGAAAATCCATCCATTCCAAATGTGACCTTGTTCAGGAGACAAATACTGTTGCCAGGTTGTATGGATAGTCTGCTATTGTCCTTAATGTACTGACAGGGAGCTTCAAGAAAGAGAAAGCTGAAGGTATGAGATCCTCAGTCATCAATAATGCATGTTAGCTTCATTCCTAAAATAGCAATTAAAGATTTAATGCATACACTTTACTAGTTAATGGGGGCACATTGTTTTTTACTGAAGAAGTCAGTAATAATCCAGCGCCTCTCAAAAAAGAATATAGAATAGCCATTAAAAGGACTTTGTCTAACCTGTGTTTGCTGAAGCAATGAGAGGCTTTTATAATGAAATAATGTCAGGTTTTAATATTTAGAGAAAATGTGAGGGAAATGATTTGGAATACATACCTCTTAAAGTGAAAAAAACCCAAACAAATTTCTTTATGTGATATGGCTGTGGGTTATAAAGAAATAGGCACCATAGATGTCTTTAAAAGTCATGCAGACATTTTAATGCTTAAGTCACCCAATCTTTTAATAAGTGCCAATGTTTTAATATCGCATACTGTGTGATAGTAAAACATCCTTCTGTGCATATCTAAGCTTGAAAATAGAATCACATTACCTATTGGCTGCTTCTTCAGTTTTCATTGCCCAGTCACACAGTTTTCATAATACTTAGGCTTCAGATAGTGAGATGTTAATCAAGAATAAGCCTGCTTCCTTCTGTGTCTTTGGGAATCATTCCTACTGCCTGTCTTCTTTTTTTAATGATAAACTTTTCCACGTCTTTGATTTACTTTCTACTAGAGAATTTACCACTGTAAAGTAGGAATCCCAGTTGCTGAAGTGGTGCTTGAAGGGAAATATCTGCAGTCTCTTATTGTTCATGTGAGGCAAACAGCATGGCATTTAGGAAGAGCAGGGACAATAGGGAAGGGAGGTGATGAGATGCCACCCCATCATCATAAGCTTTATTTATTTTGTTCAGCAGTGCAACAGTGACTTCATCTCCAAGCAGAAGTTGTCATCATTAGGGTCATGTACCTGTGTATGAGTAGGATAGGAGAGCACAGTGCAAACCACAGCATTGTGTGAAAATTGGATGTTTGTGAATCTGCAAGAAGGATTGATTTGTGAAAATAGGGCTTTATTTTCAAAATCTAAGAGTACTGAGCAATTGTGGTCTTTCTCCCACCACAGTCTTTCCTGTATGGCTGTGGGTCTCCTGTGGGACCCCCTCCGAGTTCTGAGCTGAGCTATGCCCAGAGGCAGGGAGATGGGCTTGCCAGTTTACCCCTTCATCTTAAATCCCTTCTCAAACAAACAGAGCGCAGAAGCTAGTGTAAATAGTGTATTTTAGGAAAGAAGTTACCTACTGTAGTTAATTTTCCTTTAAGCACTCTTTAAATATACACTAAAGTGTCAGGAAGGATGTTTGAGGACACTTTTCTTTTACCCATCAGTTTGGTACTTGAGAAGAGAGGTGTTCACCGTGGTTCAGATATACAAAAAGAAAATTTCAATGTTAGAAAGCTTGTGTGCCTTGAAGCTGCTCATTAAGTATTCAGTGTGATAAGATCATAACTGTCAATAAAGTTGGCTTTTACTTTTATTATTATAGTTACTATAACTGCTTTTTGTTATTTCTGCTTCTTTGCTTTCTCCCCAGAAGTTGATAAATCTGCTCACCCTTTTATCCTCTTTAGATTTAAGAAAAACAATATAGATTTGGGAAAATCAAGAAATGCCTGTGGTTCTGTGACAGCCAATTAAAAAAAAATCCGAGTTCTCTACACCTTATTTCTGTAATTTGGAAAAGAAAAAAATTAACAGTTTACTTTGTTTCTTTCAAGACTTTTTCTTTTTTTGGGTTACCCTCTCACTTCAAACATCTCCAAGTGTAGGCAGTACTGGCTTTTCCAATTAGATTAAGTTTTTCTGCATTACTGTTCTGATTCCTGGTGAAAGTTGGTGGATGTTGTATAAGGAGGTTAAATAGGTAACTCCAAAATAACAGTCATGAGCAACAAACTGTGCAAAACACATGTATTAACTTTCATCAAAGAGCCTCTAAATATTATAAGAGCTTTTAGTCTAATTTTTAAAAAAGTAGCATTTGCTGGAGCTTTTTAGCTGCTGTTATGTTATGAACAAGGATAATAAGATTTTTTTTTTGTTTCCTTTGCAGTTGTTTCCTGTCTTTGCTCCTGGTGGCAGCTGTGGTTTGGAAGATTAAACAAAGTTGCTGGGCATCACGACGAAGAGAGGTTAAAATGACAAAATTGAATGTTATCTTTTAAATTACTTTTTTTATAGTTGTTCTCTTTTGCATTTATTCACGTATGCATAGCATTAACCTTCAGTTAAGAATAAGCTCCACTTATCTATAAATGCTTCTGTTTGGGGATTTATAATAGTATACTTTCTACTACCATTTCAGTGATGCTATTTTAGTATCCTGATGCTACAGTTTCTGCAAAGCACAAAAAAATAGGGGTGAATATCCTATCTGCCTAGAACTAAGGTCCTAGACAGCACAGATAAAAACCCACTGCAAATTAGGAGATTTTTTGCATCTGTTTTGAAAGAGGAAGTTTCTGCACTGGAGCTCTGAACCACGTTAGCTCCCACTTTATTTAATCTATTTAAAAGAAAAGGCTAATCCCCATTTTCAAATGAAAAGCTTATCTAAATGCTTTGGAGTTGTTTTGGCTTTTTTTCCTGAAAATAGTAACATAAGTGAAAGGTGAGAAAAGCCACCTACTCTTTGGAAAGCTGTAGTGTACTACTTAAAAAAGGAACTTCTGGTGCTAGAGCTTTCTCTTCTTCACCTAGACACGGACCACACTAGCTTCCCGACTTACTCTTGTTCTCAGCATGTAAAAAATTTGATTAAATCCACCAACAGCATTTCCTCCTTTTTTTATCCTTGATGCATGTGTTGAATTTTTTTTCACCATCCTTTTTTCCTGCTTTTCAATTGAAACTAATCCCATGTTAACACTTTAAGCATGCACAATGACCAGGAGTAATGGATGCAAAATAGAAGAAGGGTAGATTTTGGCTGGATATAAAGAGGAAGTCCTTTACTGAGAGGGTGATGAGACACTGGAACAGGTTGCCCAGAGAGGTTGTGGATGCCCCCTCTCTGGAGGTATTTAAGGCCAGGTTGGATGAGTCATCGAGCGACCTGGTCTAGTGGGAGATGTCCCTGTCCATGGCAGGAAGGTTGGAACTAGATGATATTTAAGGTCCCTTCCAACCCAAACCATTCTATGATTCTAAGATAGAATAGCCAAGATGTTCATATTCAATACCATAAAGAATGCATCCTTTTTTCTAATTTTTAAGCACGTGCAAAAATGTGTAGTAGAGCTGTGTAGAAAAGTCTTGAGTGCTGCAAGACAGACAACTGCATGTTCCTGGGGTTTTCTTGCTGTAGTAAGCACTAAAGCCATGGAAGACATAGATCAATATAATGTACAAATGGAGCAGGGGTTACTCTGGGCTGTGATTGGGATTATTTGCAGGAGCTTTGTCTTGTGCAGTATTTTGACTTGTATGCAGAATGAGAAAAGACAGGCTTTATTCAAGTGAGTTCCTGTGTGCTTTCTTTATCTAGGTGCCTTTGCATTGTCACCTAAGACCAGATATCCTTTCCTAAGGAGTGAGATGTGTTTCACTCTTGCTTTTGGGTTTTAGTGCAAAATCTGCCCATTCCTATAGATTTTCCTCTTAGCTGTCCTGCTGGGATGAAGCTCTCGACAGCTGCAGGCACCCAGCTGTGTAACTGTTCTTTTCAAAGGTGTTTTATTCATACATAGTAGGTGATCAAGAGGATTCTGGGGATTAATTTTTACAGTGCTGAAATTCTGTGCAATTTCCTCTTTCTTGCTTGTCTTCAGAGAAATCTGTATCCGGTCATACTTTGCAGTGCAATTGTGGGAATAGTAGAAATTTATTCAATCTGAGGATCTCTTTTCTTGTAATAAAGCAGCATAATGTCTGATAACTCTTTTCCTTTTCTTCTTTCTGCTTCAGATGATTCTGCTCTGACTGGTGAATTTAAATGCATATTATAATCAGTGGCTTTCAAACAGATAACCTGTAATCTTAGAAATAATTTAAGTCTTTGAGATTTTCTGTATTCTCCAAAGGTGGATAAATATTTGGCTGCTCGCTTTGCTTCTTACTTTCTTGGCAAGAAAGCAAACTGGAGTCAGCATAACATTCCCTGTTGGCTCTTGAGGTTAAATGTTATCTAAGAATGTATGAGGAGGAATATAGACTGGGAAGTAAATAGTGTGCTTTGGAGCTCAGTTAAAATATTTCAGCTGTGGCCTAAGCAAAAACTGTCTCAATAAATTACTTTCAGGCTGCATGTTGTAAGGAAGAAAGCTGGACTATTAGCAACATGTTATGTTTTAGTCTTAAATTCAGTTTACACATGTGGCTATTCATCAGTTCTTTTCCTGACAGATTCCTGTCTTTTTCCTCTATTTGTCTTATTCCTTCTTTACATCTAGTGACTCGATATCTTGTCGGTCGTAGATCTTTGTTATTTCATTCCACCTTTTTAAGAAATACTTGTAAAAGTTGAGGAAACTGTTTTAAATCCTTGCCATGCCGTTATTAAGTTTATTAATAAACACTGTCTGCAGAAAAAAAAGGCTACCCAAAATTTCTCAGACTTTTTAGTATAATCTTATTTTATAGGTTGCAAGGAATTTTTTTATAAATAAATTTATATTTTTATAATGATTTTTTTCTCAATAAATTCCAGAAAGTGTCTCTTTAAGCATTAGTATTTAAACTAATGACAGCTAGCAGTCTGCTAGGCTGGACATTTTAAAGGTACACAAGTTTAACCCTCTGTTCAGAAGTGCATGATCTTTAGATTTGCCTTTCTTTCATTTGAAAGGTGTCTGTTCTCTTTGGTTTTCTCCATTACCTATAACAGGAGTCTTGGGTCACAGAGTGTGTAGGCTGGACTGGGATTTTGTTTTTCCACCTTTTTTTCACCTCTATAAACTTCTGACACAGCTGATGGTGATCACCTCCTCTCACAACATTACAGTTTAGAAGCTGGGTGAAGAGAGAGATGATTAGGCAGCAGTGGCAGGACTCCAGATTCAGCCACCATATTGTAAGCTTTAACTTAATATATGGTGTGGCCCTGGGAGAAAGATATTTCTCTGACTTGGGCAATATTTGTAGAAGTAGTTAAGTTACACTTGCCATCTCCCATGGGTTATGCTGTGATAATTCTGTGATTGTTCTCTAGTCTTAACCCAAAGTTAGTGAAATATAATGTGTGTAATTCCCAGCTATCAGTCAATTCTGCTTCCATTAGAAGCATTGCAAGTGCCTAACTTCTTATCACAGTGCAGTATGAGAAGCAAATAGCTGAAGCTTGATCTGAGATACATGCATAGGGCAGAAAAAGGAGTGTGTTGAAGTGTTGAATAGTCAAAATTATTTGGACAATATTACTGGGAAAACGTACTAGAAGCTGTTCAGCTGTGCTTTGTGTATCAGGTTAATGGAAGAGAGCAGCATCATTTACTGAACTAAATTTGCATTACTCCATACTGAGAAACCAGTGTACCACAAATCCAGAATCTACATTGGAATCTTGTAAAACATATATGATTCTGACTTCCTCTTTAAACTTTCTACAGCTAATCCACTTTGACCACTGGCTTGCACATGTCAGTGCTGATTTTCTTCAGCCTTCTGACCAAAGGATCTTTGGGGTGTGCAAATATGGTGTATCAAATGTATTGTGGAAAATGAGTTTGGAGCACTGAGCAAGAGTTCAGGCCTTGCAGAGTATAAAACTTGACCTGAAGTAAAAACGGGAACGATTTGTGTCATATCAGGCATCAAGGAGATGGGATTGTAAATTGTGTGTTTATTCCCTTTCCAGTGAGCAGCAAGTTTAAGTATCTTCAGACATCTTGAAGAGAGAAAATGGAAACAAAAAGGCAGCTTTTATAAAAGGCTTAGGATGAGGTGAATGACATTAGGCAATAGGGATAGGAAACCTTTCTGTCTTGTCTCTGGAAAATGACACTTTAAATGTATCAAGGTGATAATAGAGAATAATGCACAAAATACAAGAGTGGCATTAGAAATTTAATATGCCCGTCTACTGTTGTGAATTCTCTATCCTGTTGTTTTATTTACAGATATATAGATCCTGTTCGTTTCACTCTCTGCCTTCTACTTCTCCACTTGGAGCAAGAAATAGCTCCTCTTAACGTTTCCAGCAAATGAAGCATGGATAGTAATTTGGCCAACCCACTGTAACAGTCTGTGTGAGGGTCAGCTGGATCGCTCTCCATACCCCACTGGGATGTCTTGGGAGCATCAGCACCAAGCACATACAGAGATAATTAAATTTGTGTGTCTTGAGCTCAGTTGCCCCCTTAACATACATAAAATCGTCAACAATTTGCCTCCTTTCTTGATAAGACTATCCAGGCCTGAACCCTGTGTGCACTGACCAATTTACTCCGGATGGGTTTTGTGTATTGATTTACTGCAGGGATTATCCTTCTCCTTCCTGAACTCATTGCTGAAACCTTTTTCTCTTCCCGAGTGCATTCATTATATAGCAGCACTTCTTTTTACCCTGGCATCCTCCACATCCATGAGCACTGAATACTATTTAGGCAGGCAGATTTCTGTATTCATTTTTACAGCAAAGGCTTTCCAAAGAGATGTGTGCTGGATGTTATTTATTGCCCTGCCTTCATTTTCTTTGCCTTCCTACTCTTCCCTGTTAATGTTTCATTCATCTCTTGTATTTTCTCTCTTAGACTGTGATTTAAGGCATCCTGTGTCAAAGAAAGGGATTTAGGATTGGAATATTTTCAAATTGTAGCCGTTAATCAGAATCCTCATTGCTGTATAGATTGTCTGGTGGTGCCTTTGAAAGATCTGGTATTGGTCTTATGCAAGAACAGTAAAAGGTTCATAAATTTGGGCAGTCACAGGTGCTTTGAAGGACTGTAAGTAATAAGATGTGCTGGTGCCGAACTGTGCTGCTGTGTTCTCCAAGCTCCCAGTAATTGTTTTGCATGTGGACCTTCGTGTTCTGTAGCACCATTAGTCAGCCAAGAAGAAAATTGTAACTTGTAGTTGGTTTAGTTTTCAGTAGTAACACAAACTGGAAGAGTGAGAAACCACAGCAAGCAGGTAACTTCTATGGAGGTCCATATTTCATGGTCAGTGCACTTGGTTGTCTCATCAGGGTGAAACGTAAATCTCTGTATGTATTCTTTAGAATTAGAGTGGGTTTACTTCCCGTAACACTTGTTCCCTGGAAAATAGGCTGATTGGTGAATTAACTGCATGTAAGTTCACGTTTATAGTTAGACTAATATTTAGATTGAGAACATAATGAGATTTTATGAGTCCGTGTCTGTGAAAAGAATCATACAAGATTCATGATGGGATGAGGGTCTTCTAAACAATCAGCCAAGGACAGAACACCCAATGTCAGAAATTAGGGGTAAAAAAGTCAAAAGCTGTTCTGTTTTTCTCTTCTTTTTAATGGCAAGAGTAGCAATGCCAACAATTCCTATGTGTATTTTTTAGAAATATGGTTCTCAGAATTTGAGTGCTTTTGGAAGAATCTTTTCTAGGTCAATCTGAGTCACATTCTTGTGGAAGTCACATGGTGTAGTTCAGTGGCTTGAGTGGCTCGTACTATGCAGGAGGTCAGATCAAATAATTGTCTTTTTTTTCCACTACCCCTAAATTTAAAATCTATGAATGGGAACCACCTCATAGTGCCTGTAGGCTTTTTCCAAAATACAAATGCTGAGTGCTCTCTGTGGTAATCTATGTGGCTTTGGTCACCAACCGAAGGAAATTCTATCAGAAATAAGAGATGCCCTGAAGAGGAAAAAACATTCCAAAATATTAATGCTGACAAGAGATTCCAGCTGAGGGGTAAATGGATGGTCTGTTTTTGTTTGAACATGTTACTGTCACTTCTGTGCTTAATTGAGCTCATCTCTGATTGAACTTGCAGATGGCCAGTTACAGCTGACCATTTGTAGTTTTAGTAAGTCCATGTAGGACACCATCATATCTGGCTGACAATCACTTGTACAGTGTTGGCATTCAGCTATGATCACATAGTCTTTAGTGGTGTTTCCACTGGAGAATTTAATTGCTTTTTGTATATCCTGAAAAAGAAATGTTGTCCAGTACATGCTACGATGAAGCCTGGACTATTGAGTCTGTTCCTAGCAGAGTTCAGCCTTGTTTTAAAAAAAAAAACTCCACAACTTCAGGTGCTTTGAAACTGTTGTCATTTAAGACTTCCATGTCTCTTTTCTGATGATAGGAATCAATGATGCAGGTATCCAATTTAGTTATTTGGAAAAAATTGAGAGAGAGGCAGTGTTGTGTAATTATGCCAGAAGAGCTCTAGTCAATCAAATGTGTGCTCTGCTATTGTGTAATTATCTGGTATTGGTATGTATTTTAGTCTGCATGGCCTGTATACTTCATGTCTTTTATAAAGAAATGATATCTTATTCTTCTTATTAAAGGTCAGGTTTTCTGTGCCCTCCTACAGGGCATGATGACAATGAATAACTTATCTTAATCAGGCCTGAATTAAATATCTTCTGTCATTTCAGCATGAGGCAACTTCTCAGCAGCTTTGCTTTCTGGTTTGTTGTAGTTTTGAAGTGTGGAAATGCCTGTTGTGAAGCATTTGAACATTAATTCTCTCCTCTTCTCTCTTTCAACATAGCCCACAAAGTCAGTTACAAAACTAATTAGCTAACATTAATATGTGCACTGCTCCAGGGTCTTAAAAACTTAATTTTCAGTGATGATGGAAGTGTCAGAGAAAATGGTTTGGTGACTTACGTGGTAGTTAATGTAATTGTAGCTAATGCTGTAAATCACTTATTTCTTAGACAGCATGGTTCATCTTCATGGGATATTTCTATCTTAAATGTTTATTTCTTTGCTGATGCCCCTTTTTATTTTGGAGTAGGTAATTGCATTAACTTCTCCCCTTTCCCTCAAGGTCATCATGTAACTGCAAGGTAAAGTGAAGGTCCCCACACCAGGATGTATGTTACTTCAAAGTAATGCATAGTGATGTCTGAGCACCCATCATTTCTGGCCACATTCTGATGGACATGTAGCTCCATCTAGCTTCTGTTGCCACCCTCAGAGGGAGGGACATCTTCTCCCATGGCCCTTGGGAACTCCAGGAGGGTAGACTCCCCCTTCAGAAACCAGCAGCCTTCGAGCTGCAGGTTTGGCAGGTGCCATTATGGGAAAGCTCTGGGACAAGTTCCCAAGACAAGGTTTTTTAATTTAGTCATACTGACGTGCCTAGAATTAGGTGGTTGATCATTTATGTGCATGTGCAGATATGTGTCTGTGCCACAAGTGGGACCTTCTGAGTTGACGTGAAGCTCATACAGCAATTCAGGATGAGCAAGAACCAGTTCCAATTGCTTGTCTACCATTGCAGACACTCTACCTACTGTGCTTTGAAAGGATAGGAGGATTCTTCATCCTCTGACCTCAACAAAGTCACCTTGACTTTGGTTAGAAAATGGACAAGTTTGAGTTAATAAGACTTACTGGGTGAATTTTGTTTCCCTTTGCAGCAAGACCTTTAGGGATTTGACTAGATTGTGTGTAAGAGGACTGACACACTTTAATAACTTTGCAGAACTGCTATTAAAAGACTGGTCAGGAAGAAGACAACTTTATTCTGTTATTACCCTCTGTTTCACCTCAACTGGCTAGGCTGACTGGGCTTTCTGAATCTGTGTTGGAGAACAGCATCTTTACACTCTGAATGGTGCAGCTGCACACCTCAGCTTCACACAAGAAAGTTACAAATACTCCGTTCTGTCACAAATTTCTTTTATTTGTCCTGGATGTCTTAAACAAGAAGATAATAAATCAGTTTGTTCCCTTGTCTTCTTTATCTATCTTCTCTTTCCATGACACTGGAGTTGTTACTTGCTTTGGATTCTCTGTTCTATGTGAGTTCTCTAGGTTTTGGTCCATTGGACCAGTTTATCTTTGCAATACAGGTAGGACAGTGATTCAGAGCACACAACTTATTTCAGAGTATCCTATTTTTTAAACCTGGCTGTGAGCAGTGTGGAGAACAACTCCACAGCTGCTGATTTGCTTGTTTGTATCAGAGTGGATCTTGATGGTTTTTTAATATGGTGGTACAAAAAACACAGTAGTAGAGACCTGCTTCAGCAGGAGCCTTGTTGCAGTGTTAGCTCTGGAGCACCATCCCAAATTCATTGTGGCCTCAAAGGCTGTAATGCCACTCCTCAAAGGATGACCTTTAGTAGTACTTGTCTCATTAAAGTAAAGGGACTGCTTGCTCCACTGAAGTGTCTTCTGCAGAAGTTCCTCTAAAACTGAAATGTTATTATCTGGTGATAAAACAACAAACTGTAGGTCCAGAAGGATCTGAATTTCACAAATATTTTAAAGATTTAGATTTACAAATTTCCTGTGGGAAAAAAACCCAAAACTCCTGATAAGACTATTGTTCTTTCCTGGCTCCCCTTTTTAACATTCACCTCCTATGTGCTGGAAATAACTTGCCTCCCTTTCCTGTGGGGTTCTCCTTGCTTTTCTGCTTCTCTACCTTAAAATGAAAGCTCATCCTTACCTGTTGTTGAGTTAGCACAATCATGTTTATTTGCGCCTTGAGTTTCTGCTTTTTTCCTTCTCATCTTTGTTGAAAAGTAAAAATTGAATTAATTTTAAGTTCTAGATATCTCTTTTTTTTTAATTGAAATCCATTCTTTATAAGGAGAGAATAAGATTCAAAATTTCTTTTGGAAAAATTTACATCCCTTCCTGACATAAAATATCAGAGCCTTGTCCCAGAAGGTACCATAGCACTGTGCCCGTAAGAGACTCTGCAGGGGGCAATTGCTGAGAAGGATGGTAGAAGGATGGTTATACAGAGACTGTGACTGCTTTATTATCATGAGTAAAATGTTCAGGCTTTTCTTGTCATAAAGCACAGCACAGGTTGTATTAGTCAATTAACCTGGTAACCTGAATCGCTGTTTGTCTTTTGTGTGAGAGTCTCTGCTGCTGCTGGAAAAGGTTTTCCTCAGTTCCTCTGCTGATTTTTTTCCCATCAGCAACACACTATTCATTTTGGATTATCAATTACTCAGTACATACAACTTTCAAGAACTGCAGGTATGAAATGCTGTGTTTCTGCACCATTCTCCCTTGGATCTGCACCTCTGGTCCTGGGTGCCATGAGATGAGTAGCCTTAGTGGTAACCCATCCTCCCTGCTGTGTTTCTCCACCACACTTTATGGTGTGGGTTTATTGTCAGGTTCACTTAATGCCAGGTTGCACCACAACCTTCAGACTTTGTTTCAACACTTCCCTTTCTGCAGGTGCTTTTACTAGCAATTTTTTTAAAGCAGTTTTCAGTTGATAGTGGGGGAAAAAACACCTCAAACCAGTGCAAATAGAAGTTGTGCAAGTTCTCACAGTTGGCAGTTACTTAACTATTAAAGGTCAATGATGTGTTCCAACACACATTTTTTGATGTCTTTTTAATGTAAGCCTGTCAAACATTTTGCCTTTAAAATCCTCTTACGACCTAAGTGATTTAAAATATTCCAAATTTGTCCTATTAGTTGTGTGATCTAGAAACCAAAACTTGAAAAAGTACTGAGATTCATTATTTTATATCTCAGTAAGGCAGTCATTAGGAGTGAGGGTAAGCCAGGTTCTGGGGTATCCTGGCATTTACTGCTGCTGATTTCTAGTGATATGCTAAATGTCTTGGCTAGGGAAATGCCACAGTTTCTCCTTACAGCATTATAGAATCTTTTAATTAAAATTTTGATACACAAAACAAAAACAAAGGATATATATGTGCTCAGGTTGAACATACACATGCCTAGGAGGAAAATGTGACATTCTGGCTACAGAGCAATTATTTCTCAAATTTATTTTTAACTTGGGGTGAGAACTGGTTTTGTAACATGACTTGTTCTACAGCAGAAGCTGCTGTTAGGAAAAGGATGTTCTCAGCTAGCTTTGGGAAAACCCTGAAAGCAAAGGCTTTTCTTGTCCAGTTCTGCAAATAAAGGCAATAACATCACTGTCAGCATTGCTTTTGCCGTTGTCCATGCTGTAGCACTCAGAGGCATCACTGCCTTCAGAGAATTCTCAGGTGTTTATTTCTTGAAGCTACTTTTGATTTCAGTAGGAGTCATGTCACAAAATTGCATGTTTTCTTGAATAAGCAAAACTTCCTTCAAAGAACTGATAGCTTTTAGTTCGTAAGTCCCTTTATCAGGACAGCTTGTTCTCTGATTTTATAGCCATTAAACAAAGCACTTTATGATAGCTGAAGGGGACAATTGCAGGAACAACAACCCACCAATCTGTTTCACACTTGCTTTAGTCTGCAATCTGCTAGTGTGCTTTAAATATTCAAAAACTCCTTGTGCTCTTTTTTCCCAAGTGTGAGTTACACACAAATTTGCTCTCAAGTGCTCCATTTGTGTGATTCTGTTGGGATTTTTGCTTTGTGACAGTAACTACAATCTGTTCTGATATGCTTTTTTTTTATATTTTTTTTTTTCTTTCAGAAAGCAAGCAAAATTTTGCCACTTGCCTTCTATAGCAGTGAAATTTTGTATTTATTAATGAGACTGAGAACTGTACAAGCTTCTATCCATGAGTGTGGTGGAGCACTGGAGCAGGTTGCCCAGAGAGGTGGTGGAGACCCCATCCCTTGGAGGTGTACAAAGCTAGGCTTGATGAGGCTCTGAGCAACCTGATCCAGTGCAAGATGTCCCTGCTTTCTGCAGGGGTGTTGGACTAGATGGCCTTTGAAAGTCTCTTCCAACTCTATGATTCTGTGATACATTCTCTTAAACTTAGTTGTGTCACCCATCATGCCTTCTTGTCCCAAGTTCTAAGTTCATGGAGATTATCTTTCAGTTTTCTGCACAAAAAAAACCCCAACTCTAGACTAAAATATACTTTGGCAAAGAAAAGCCCATGAGAAGTTCATGAGTTCAAGAAAAAAGTAATGTAATTAATTCTGTTCCAGTAAATTTCATGCTGGATAGCAGCATCTTCCTTTTGCTGGTGAGCTGTGTCCCCTGCTGCTGTGCTGGATGGGGGTTATTGAGAGCACAATGCACTTTGTGGTGTTTTTTGGGTGCTGTGGATGATCAGTCAGGGCTTGGACTGTCAGATAGCCTAGAATTCATGGGCAAGTGCAGGTGGTGGTGCTGGGAGTTATAGGAGGAATTTGGTGGTACCTCAAATCTAGTTTAGAAGCAGAGTGTAACTACTGTTGCTGCAGTATTGAGTAGTAACACTAGATGTGTAAAGCTGTGTACAACAAGTGATTCAGGCAGTTACTGCAATTAAAGGCAAAATTGATGTTTTTTTACATGCTATACTAAGTGTATGCCTCTTCCTTTATTAAACGGGGGCAGTGAGTCACATCAGACCCATTGCTTCTGGGAATTAAGGTTATGGCTTCTGCATCCTCTTGTAGGTGGTTTAGCTTGCTGTTGATACTGAAGTTTAGCTGCTGGAGTCAAAAAGAAGCATGTCCACAGCCCAGCTAAAATTGAAATGCTGTTTCCAGCCCTACCATATAGGAAGTACTTTTACTGTGCTAAAAAAGGGAGCTGCATCCTAATGCTTAAAGGTGCATAAGAGTGCACGAAAAAGATGCCCCTTGTCATGAGGGCTTGCAGAGATTTACTTGGGAGAAGATTTTCTGTTTTAATAAAACAGCACTGGAACGGGTTGCCCCGCGAGGTTGTGGATGCCCCCTCTCTGGAGGTGTTCAAGTCCAGGCTGGACAAGGCACTGAGCAGCCTGATCTAGTGGGAGGTGTCCCTGCCTATGGCAGGAGGGTTGGAACTCGATGATCTTTGAGGTCCCTTCCAGCCCAAACTATTCTATGATTCTATATTGTAACAAGGACATGCTTGCTGCTTGACACATTTGCTGAGAAAAGAAACAAACAATTAAAAATTAAGATTATTCAATAGGCACATTGACAGCATTTTGCTAGTGCTGCAATAAAAAATACCAAATTCTTTCTTATAGAAGTTACATACTACTGCTAGTTTAATTTTAAAATGGTTCCCACAAGTCCTACAGAGTCGTCTCATATACCAGACAGGTGATGACAAACAGCTGGGGTATCACAGTTTAAAAGTTAAATATCTGCTTTATGGAGATTGAAGTAGATGTCTTTTCCCTCACAAACACGTAAGGCTAAGACTGTGCATGTAGCTTTGCTTGCAATAACCTGTTAAGTTGTAGTAATGTGAATATTTACAATCATCTGTCTGTACCTGTAAGCCTGATAAAACACCAGGTTATTTCTCTGTATTCACTGATATCCCTTCATATTTGGTATAACCTCCAAAATACATGTGGGGTTTTTTTCTATCTTTGTGTTGGAACAATGTGATAATAATATTTTTCTGTTTATTAAATTAGCAACTACTCCGTGAGATGCAACAGATGGCAAGTCGCCCCTTCGCCTCTATCAACGTTGCCTTAGAAACAGATGAAGAGCCACCAGATCTCATTGGGGGAAGCATAAAGGTGAGAGCTGGTACTTTAGGATAGTCCTCACTATAATTAATCATGGATGTTTTAAATGGTGGTCAGTGCAATAATCCCAGATCTTCTATTTGTTGTATACCTGCAAAGCCCAACAGAGAATTTTTTTTGCCTTTATCCCTTCAGGAACATATTTGCAACTTTTAGACTGGTTTAGATAGAAGTTATACTATTTAGGGTGTGAAATTTTATATTTGTCTTGTTAGTTTTTATGCCTTGTAGTAGAGAAGAATGCAGCTTTATACAGTAGAACATTAGGCTACAAATAGCCATAGCTGCTGAAAAAAAGGAGTAATTTTTCTGTGGTATCTCAGAACAAACAGGAGTATAATTATCTCTGTACTATAATAATGTTAACATATTTCTGATTATAAATATATGTTCAAATACATCTTGTGATGCACAAATAGGAGCGTGGAGAAAAGCTGGCACCAGGCTAGCATGTTCTTAGACACAATTTTTTATTTTTTTTTAGGAAAATAATATTTTAGAGGAGACTAATGAATTAACAGAACTTTTCCATTTGATGCTTTGACTAGCAGATTTGTATACAAACAGAAAAAATCAAGAAGCTAAGAACATTGGGCATTTTCTTTTCCTGCTTAAAGAAACGATTTTACTTAATTAACTTCATTTTTTTCAATTCTTCCTCATTAGTCCAGGCAAAAAGTTTCTCATCTTCTGTTAGTGTGACAAGAAAGCAGGTTATGCTTTTCTGTAAAAAGTGTGTGTAATGTAGTTATTATAAAGCACATGAAAACAATCTGACCCAAGAACTTTGGTTTGTTGAGTAATAATATTTAAGTCTTGGCCACAATTAAGATGGCCTTTATAGCTTCCTTGTTTGCATGTGAATATGATTTTGCATGGAAAATTGTGCCACTTTTACACCTTATCAATGTCTTGTGTATGTTCTGGGTTGACTCTGTAGAAGAAACTTTTCAGTATGTTGGCTAAGTTTCATGATTTATTCTGATTATTTACTGTGTTCCATCCAAATCTTTGGTCCCAAGCTTTAATGTTTCCTGTGATTGCCCCACATTTGCATGCTTCGTTACATAATCATTACCTTTCTCTGAATTGAGGGATTGTTGTCCCTGTTTTGCAGAGATATACCTTGGAGTGTTTGCAAAGCCACTCAGTAATTGAGTGACTGGGTAGCTAAACTGACCTGTCTTGGGAGCTCTTCTTTAAGGCTCCAAGTGATTCTGCTGCCCATTAACTTTCATTTGACTCTGCATCATTCAGTTTTTCAGAGTTTTTACAATTTCTGTTCTTGTGTTATGAGGGTGGGAGGCATTGGAAGTCATTAGCTCTTAATAGCTCACCAAGACTGAATAACATCCTTGTGAAATTGGATTGTCACTCAATAAATTAGAATAAGCCTTTTTTCATTCCTTCAACAAAGCAGCTGTGGGGTATATGTGGATGCTCCATTAGACAGAGCATGGATTTGTGAGACTAGCCTGGCTGCTCATGGTGTGGGGTTACATTCCATCTTTCTGGGGAAGTTCCCTTTCTTTCATTCCACTTTCTGAAAATAAGCTAACTAAAAGCACCTCTCCTTTAGAATCAGGCTAGAACAAAGCTTTCTGATCTCTGACAAGTTTACACTTGAAAACTACAGAGAAGATAGAAAACTTTCAATCTCTCATGTTCTGTTATTTCTCTTCTTGTGCAGCTGGCAGTGCTTTTACCTTTTTCATTCCGGCTTTGGTGCTCACTTTCTCCTCCGTACATCTCTGCTTTTTCTTCTCTTCTAGTTTCTTTTTATATTACAGGAATGTTGAACTCCTCTCTTTCAAAGTGTTCCCATGGACAGCACTGCAGATAGGATTTCATCTTTCTCTCTCTTGCAGCCACTCTTCTTTACTTCCCCATATCTGCTGTCATCTTCCATTTCTCACTTCACTGACCTCCTTGGGTTACTCAAGAACTGATAGAGACGCCAATTTTAAGCATGATAAGGAAGACTGTGGACAGATGTCCTTTTTCAGACCCAGAAATTGTTACCAACTGCTAATTGCACTCCACACTGATAACTTGTGCAAGTGTTTCTACTTCAAACAAAGATGAAATGGTCTGCTTCAGGCAAATAGCACAAATCCTGGAGAATAACCTGAAGGCAAGCAGGGAATGTGGACGTGAGCTGTTGTGCCAGCAGGTAACTTCATCCCCTGGAAGATCTGGTGCAGAACAAGGATGCTTTCCCATATCAAGAAGAGTCAGTAATTTTTTGAGTATTTAATGTAGTTCTTTATCATCTTGGAGAATTTGAATAGGGGATAAAAGTGGCTATCAAAGTCTGGAATGTTTCAGCAAAGTTGAAATAGTGTGGAGAGGAGGCTCAGGAAGCTTGCAGGTTGTGAGAAAATTGAGGAATGATGCTTCTAACATAGTCTAGGCTGTTGGATGCTGCATGAATTTAAATAGAAGAGAAAAAGCATTCTTAGTATCTGTGGAGTCAAATTTGGTTTTTCTACACATCCCTTTTACATCTGCAATGGGAAGAAAAGCTCTTAGTAGGAGGGAGCTGCTGGAAGATGGACTGGGCCAACAAAGAATTGTAGAACTGCATTTGTCTTTGTGTTGTGCCTGTTCTTTAATTATTAGCCAAGAAGGATGTGAGGAGAAATGTTGCTGTACTGTTGGACTCTAAGTCATTCTCCAGTTGTTCTGCTTCTTGCTGTGTCAAAATTTTGGTGCCTTCATTTTAATGCAAGAATTCCAGATTTGCATTATCATAAATTCATTAAGATTTTTCCTTCCCCATGTGATTCAAAGCCTTTGGTTAATAACGAGTTTGTTTGAGGGTTACAAAGGAGAAGTGGAAAATGGGACGTCTTGTCTGCTAGATTAATTTCCTTTTCCATTGTGCATCGCCAATTGGCAGCCAGTGTCAAGCTAGTTCCATCCTCAGCTAATGTTTTCCAGCTGGACAGTATTAGAACTGTGTTTTCAATTAGTATTTTTCCTAGGGTACTTAGAAGTAATAGGAAGTGATTTACCTGCAGGGAAACTATTCATATAACAGTCTGCAGCTAGGCAACACGTAACTACCTCCTTTGGTTTATTTCCCACTCAGGAGATACCCAGTGGATCATAAATCTGACACTAAATTTGCTTAGTTATTACAAAATCCATTGGCTTTTCTCTGCAGCTTTTTGTGTGTTCTGAGGTGCTGCCTTTTGCAATATTGTTTTCTTTGGGTTTTTAATGTTCCTTAGTATTTAAGGCTCATACAACTGTCTGAACTGATATTATTGCAACTAAGGCTTTTTTAGGTCTGGTTGACTAGTTAATCTAAGTCTTGCAGTCCTCTGCAATGATCTTTAGAAGATTTCCTGAAAGAGTTTGGAATTTTGACATTGATTTCCCAAGTATGCTGAAGCTGGCAATGGCCTTTTGTTTCTTGGGAAAAACACATACACGGGATATCAGGCAAATGCTTAGCTTGAGCAAAATATACCATTGGTAAGGAAATTGTGGTATTAGAAAAAATTATTTGTAAGTTGGAAAAAAAACTGTTTGGAAGCTTTTAGAGGATTTGAAAAACACTCTTGCAAACCCGAGGATTTGCATAGAGCTGGTCTGTAGAGCAGACTGTGCTGTGCTGTCTTTAGGGTTACAATGTGTGAAGCCAGTGCTAAGAGGTGATTATTTTTGAATCTGTGATTGACAGGCTGTCCACATCTATAGTCACCTAAATAGAGTGAGAGAAGTATTTGGTGAGCAAAATCCTTCTGTAGTTCATTTAAAGTGTTCTGTACCTTCATGCCGACATACATTTAATTCTGCTGTGTTAAGCTTCTGAGGGCAAAATAGCTTAACTGTAAATCCTTAATCAGAGATCAGCTCACCAAGCTGATTCCTTAAAAACTGCAGAAAAACTGATGGCAAATAGCACCTTACTGTAGTAATTAGTTTGCTTTGTTATGGAAGAAAGTGCTGTTGAGTGGTTTAAAGACTGCCAGAAGCTTCCATCTGTTCAACAAGTACAGAGATGAACTGGTGGGCTGATTTAGGAGCTGGTAAGGGATATCGTAGCTTTATATTTTCATTCTACTTCTGTTTTGCATCTGAGTGCCCTTGTGAAATTCCTTTTACACTGCAATGGAGTTGCAACCATAGTAATGATCAAAGTGAGAAGTTGTAAGCCCTGTGCCACAGAATGATGGGTTTGGGGAAGCTGCATGGGTACCCTTGCAGTGAGAAATGATTTGAAATGAAGTGTCCTCCAGCTCCAGCACTTCTGCAGGGTGACTTCATCTTAATTTTTACTTGTAGCTCTGAGCCCTGCTATGGTGGGCTGCTTCATGCAATGAGATAAATTCAGTGAAAAACAGCTAAGGGCCAAGGAACTGACTGTTTTTAGAGCTGTTATCTTGGCCTGGTTGTCACTCTTGGTGTGACTCATTTCCCCTTTAGTTCACATGTTAATGTCCCATTATTAGACCATGAAATTTTCTGATGGTCCCCTCACAACTAGCTTACCATAAGCACAGTGAGCAGGAAATTTCCCACTTCATCATCATCTGAGGGGGTCCTACAGAAAGGCAGGGGAAGGAATTTTTAACATAATATCGGATGGAAGGACTAGAAACAGTGGATATAAATTAGAGGGGGATAGATTTAGACTAGACATAAGGAAGAAATTCTTTACAGTGAGGGTGGTGAAGCACTGGAACAGGTTGCCCAGGGAGGTTGTGGATGCCCCCTCTCTGGAGGTGTTCAAGACTAGGCTGGACAGGGCACTGGGCAGCCTGGTCTAGTGGGAGGTGTCTCTGCCTATGGCAGGGGGGTTGGAACTCGATGATCTTTAAGGTCCCTTCCAACCCAAACTATTCTATGATTCTATGATTCTATGCCACCAAGCTGAGATTGTGGGGGTCCACATGCAAGCAAATAGATCTGGAAGGATAGCAGGCTTGAGCTGTGCTATACAAAAGTAGTCTTAAGTAGAAATAACCACACTATCAGAATGCATTGGAGGGAGACAGATCAGGTTAGGGGTTTACAGAGGTGGTATAAGCCGAATTCATTATTGTCAGGAGGACAGAGGAAGGTTAAAGGAAGGGGTGAAATTGTGTGTGGGGGAAATATAAACTGAATAATCTTAATCTGATGTGGCAGTTATTGGAGATGGTTCATGTGCAGCCTTCGATGCCAGAAAGGCTGTTTTATTTCGGCTGACCTGCCTAATGCAGGCTGCTCGGGCTTGTTAGCTTGCCTTTTGAAATGCAGTTTAATTTCTAATGTATTATTTCTGGGGCTTCTAGCATTTGCTGGTTGTAGAAACTTTTCTTTGCATTAGTGCTAAGGCATTCAAAGCATGTTAGTGTGTAGCCTTATCTCCTTGTCTTTATCAGAAACACTTCTTCCACTCATTACACTCAGTCCTTGAGTGGGAGCAGATGGCAGGGGCCCTCCTGGTGCATCACAGCAATGAGGAACAGAAAATAAGAAGCAACATCCCAGCTCATACTTCGTATTTGCTGTTAATTCTGCTTGTGCTGGCCCACTTAGTGATTCATGGAAAAACATATGATCCCCTTTGAAGGAATGCCATGCTAGATGGAGTTGCCAGTGGTAAGAAAGGAGTGTTATCTGGGCAGCTGAGGTGTGTAAAACGGATTAGCTGCGCTAGAATTGCATATAGTCTGGCTGTGATCCGTACTGCAAAAGCAACAACAAAAATACCTGATAAAACCTTCACCTAATGAATTATTTCCACTTAACTAGTGCCAGCTATCTTGTTTTGATTTCTCTTGCAAAATTAGGGACTTGAGGGGGAATCTTGTGCCACTTTATGTAATATGGAATGCAAATATTTGGAAAGGAGGTATCATGAGATCAACAAAGACATCTGTTGGGTCTGCCTTGTATTTAGGGAATATTTGGCTGATAATTGAGATTTAACTAGCTTTGGATTTGAAGACTAAACTTTTCAGGAGGATGGGCACAATTTTAGCTGATAAGGAGAAATTTGTGAGAGGGAGAGGAAGGCGTGCAAAGCTTCCCACAGGAGTTTTTCTAAGCTCTTTATTCCCATTAGTGTGAATGTGCCTATCCTCTGATTGAAGTCCCAATAACACCAGCAGTTTCTCAAAAACATTATTGGGCACCTATTTGCATTCCCTTATGCCAGATAGTTATTTTGCCATGTGTTTGCATTCTCCATCCAACTGTCCTATTTTGTTGGATTTTTTACTTATATTTTCCCACGTGTAAAACCACCCAAGTGGTCAAAATGAACCAGAAAAATCCTGCCTTCTCAGGCACACAAAATCAAAATGAATGTCTACTGCTGGCCATGTGTCTTTTGCCCAGATTTGTTACCCATGGCCTTCCCTCCTCCCTGGGGCATCAGCAGAGAATGGAAAAAGAAGGGCAAGTGTTGGCTTTCATGAGTGGCAACGCTCAGAGCTGTGACATGAGATTTTTGTCATTTCAGGGTGACTGCTTTTAAAGTGCAAACTTGCCTAGAAAATTCCTTTTCTTCACTGAGAGCTGGGTCTGTGTTTTGCTGGATTGACAACATGCACTTTAAAATAGAAGAGCAGTTGTGAAATGCAGTGGGAGCAAACTCAGTGCCCCATGAGGCTGGTTTGTTCCCAGTTACTGGTAACTCAGGACATTCAGTTCCCTGTTTTCATTTTGAACTGTTAGTTTTCATGTTGGGGTTTTAATAAGTTTTCTATTTAGTTCATCACAAGCAGGATGCCAATGTTGGGGCAGAGTTGTGAGCAATTCATTCCCCAGCTCCTCTGTCTCTTCCAAGGTAGATATCAGGAACAATCCTGGTGTGGGATTTTAATCTAGAGTCATTTACCACAAATTATTACTGGAAGTTCATTCATCTCTATCTTGGAGGACGTACATATTACCCTGAGACTATGATTTTTAAAACTTAATACTCTATTTTTTATAGAAAATTGCCTCTAACTTATTTTACAAATGTTCAGTCAGCTTTTAATGGCACAATTTTAAAACTTGCAAATGGAATTTGACCCTTTTTCAACGGAGTGAAATCATCTGAAGAAATGGAATCAAATAATAAAGTTGAACTGTTTCAGTAGTGTTCCTCTGCTCTCCCCCCACCATAAGATTTTTCCTTTATTTTAATTTCCTTACTGGAAATTGAAAACCATGTAAGAGTTATTTGATCAACCCACAGAAATAAGTTTTCTTGTTAAGGAAAAAAAATAAATCTCAATAGCATTTTTTTATGCATTTTGAAAAGCAATATACTGGCAGTGTATTACAGCACCTAAATAAAATTGATGCTATGTATTTAAAATTACACAGCATATTTATTATTCTAACCATTAGTTTTATGTGACACATTATTAACCTTTAGAATTTGGTGTATATAAGCAATGTAAATAGAAATAATGAGGTGAAATAAAAAAAAAATGTTTAGGTTGAACATCATGCCATGCAACTCACTTGCGGAAAGCAGTTGACTGTGAAATTGTCTCCCAAGGGAACTGGTTGTGCACTCTACACCTGCATCCCCCAATAGTAACCCAAAGTCCTGGAAAACAGCCTGTTTTTGTGGAAAATCCTCCTATAGAAGCTGGGCTAATTAGATCACCTAACAGGTCTCTTGCTACTTTTAACTTCTATAATTGTTAAAGCTTTACACATATCAAAACCTCATAAACAACTGAAATTACTTGGCTTTTTAGTGCTGGTTTTGCCAGTATCTATGGAAAACAGCTGAGAATACATTTCACTGCCTCCAGGAACAATAGGGCCATGTCACAGCTTAGTAAAATACCATAAACTTCATATTTTCCTCTAGAAAAGGGCAATCAGTGTTTCCAAGCACTGCCTAACACATGATGCATGATAGCACTTCCCAGTTAAAACCCAAATGCTACAGTGCACCTTCTTCACAGTGCACATTGCCCAACAAAGCGTGTTCAAACCTGTGGGCCAGGCTGAGAGGACTTTGCTGCTTTGTTTGTCGTCATTTGGAATGTTGTGGGTTTTCTTCCCCACCATTTCCATTGCCTTTGCTAGACTGGATGAGCAGAAGACAGGTTTGAGGCCCAAAATTGTTGCTCCTGCTCACTCAATGTTTCTTGGAGGACGAGGACTAGCTTTAGGAAAGGATGCCTGATGGGCAGACCAGCTGCAGTTGTCTGTTTACAGCACAGGTACAGCATAGGTGCTCCCTTCACTGACTTTCACCCTGGTTGCAACCAGAAAACAGAAAATCTGGCTTTCTGCATGTTGGCTGGGTGCAAGGGTGCTCCCTGTTTCATGAGTCAAGGACAGAGCTCCCTTTTAATGGGCTGCTGGCTGGCTAATAGGGATTGAGCCTGGCTACTGAAGGCAAGACCCTCTCAGCTTATTAACTTTGGCCTTTGTCCACCCACCCCAGCAGCTGGCTCCTTTCCCCCTCCTGGTGTGGGACTCCTCTGCTCAGGCACTGCATGAAGCAGTCATCTTGTGCCAAGTGTCTGAGGGATGCACCTTATTTGCATAGATTTGAATAATGTCTACTTTATTGTGCTATTAAGCCTTCAATAAAAAAGAATTGCTTCTATAATTCAGCAGTGGGTTTATCAAAACACTCTGAATGAAAGACTCTGGCAGAGGATGCTTTTAACCATCTGATGAAAGGTGGTACAAAGTTTGGAGATTTACATTTTTTGTCTTTTTTTTAAGTGGGCCATTAAAAGCCACCTGTCAGACTGCAGCACAAGGATTTATGATGACCTGATCTCTAGCTCCCAAGTCCATTCCAAATCTTCTTGGAAAAAAGCAGCTTGGATCTGCAAAAAAGAGTATTCAGAAACCACACAGGAGGTTGATGTGCTGCAGAGGTGGAAGAAGAAAGGAGAAGTGAACTCTTCTTAGGTCTCTCCAGAAAAACTCAACTTGATGAAGCTAACCAGCTTCTGCTTAGCTGCTTTATGGTGTGGTAGCACCCACTGGGGTCACATCAAAACACAAGCACGCTCATGGCAAGGCCAGCTGTAGGTGAGATCCCTGGTCAAGACAGCCATTCAGTTGCTGGTTGAATTACCCACATTTTCCTCTGTAGAACATGGTCTCCAGGCTCCACCAGGGGGTTGCTCTGTATCTCACAGAGGGCACAGTGTGCCCTTCACTCCCAGCTGACCTCTTGCTTGCATCAAATTCATCATTCCTGTCACTTAGCATGTGAGTCATTTCATCAGGCTGCACTTCATCTTTTGGGCTGGTGAGCACTCACTTGGAGATGAGATGTGGTGTGAGTCACAGGTCAAAAAGCAGGTGCCCAAACTGGGGCTGTCAAAAATAAATTTGAAGGACTTGATTCTTTATGCTGGTTTGGGTATTTTTTTTTTAATGCTGTAATTAACTGTCAGGAAAGGGGCTGGTTTTGATGGACATTGGACCATTTTTTCACCTTTTACGATTTTAAGATTGGGATTAGCTGCAGCAAGATCTTGTGCTTAGTATCTTCCTTCCACATTAGTTTGCAGCTGCCTGACAGATTTTTATGATACAATCAGATTAGGTGTATCATAATAGAAAGCAGTCTTAGAATCATAGAATCATAGAATAGTTTGGGTTGGAAGGGACCTTAAAGATCATCGAGTTCCAACCCCCCTGCCATAGGCAGGGACACCTCCCACTAGACCAGGCTGCCCAGTGCCCTGTCCAGCCTAGTCTTGAACACCTCCAGAGAGGGGGCATCCACAACCTCCCTGGGCAACCTGTTCCAGTATTTCACCACCCTCACTGTAAAGAATTTCTTTCTTATGTCTAATCTAAATCTATCCCCCTCTAATTTATATCCATTGCTTCCTTGCTTTGTGTGTTTAATGGAAACAAAGTTCCACACGTGGTGAAAGTTTAACAATCTTAATAATGCTCAGCTTTTTCTGAGCAGGTCGAAAAAGGAAAGAGACTCAGAAGTACATCCTCTGCCCTCACTACCTGTGCTAGTCAGTTTTTTAAAAATTCACTGTGTTATGAAGGTCAGACTCATCCCTGTGGACTAACACTGAATTTTAGGCACCTGCATGGCAAAGGTCTGCTGTCACTCATGAGAAGACAATGCTGGCTGCCTCTTTGGGGCTCCTTCAGTGACACCCTTGTAGGAGCTCTTCACAGTTCAGTGTGGGATGGGGACAGCAGAGAGGAGGAAGACTTTCAGGAATGAAGTAAAAATCCCAGGAAGAGGGAAATATTGTGCAGGTAGGGTCTCATAATGAGAGTTTCTGCAGCACACTCAGGGTTCATTAGTTGTAAAGGGTAGAGGAGGAGAAAGGCTCCTACTTGGGGCTGAGAGATGAGTTAAATTACCCTCATAGTCCCTTCAGCTCTGCCAGTGAGAGCTTTATAATGAACTTTTAATCTTACCTTAGCTTTTTAGGATGTGTAGGAGAATCAAGGTGTTTTTGATAATGTCAGCAGACATCCTGAAAAACCTCTCAGGTCACTGAAGGCCCACAGCAGTAGAAAAAGGAATAGAAGATGGGCCTGTTGGGAATGCTGGATAAAGCTTGTGTTCAAGGAGCATTGTTGTTCGTATTATCCAAAGGAAGGTCAACATGTGCATTAGGATAAAACCCAGGGAGAGAGTCAAGGCACAGAATAACATCAGATGAATGAATAAATGTATGTGGAGAAGAATAGAGGATAGAACAAGGCTTCTGGTGTCACAGCAGGGAGAGGAGAGGAAAAGGAGAGGAGAAGGACAGAGGGTTACATGGAAACCATTGAGAGGTAAATGGAGAGGGGAAAAATGGAAGGCTCAGATCCAGAGGAGGGCCATGAAGATGATCAGGGGACAAGAGCTCTTCTGCTACAAGAACAGGTGGAGAGAAGGCTGAGGAGACCTAACAGCCTACCAATACCAGAAGGGGACCTACAGGAAAGCTGGATGGGGATTGTTTGCAAGGTCAGGTAGTGAAGGACAAGGGCCAATGGCTTTAAACTAGAGCAGAACAGATTTAGATGAGATATTAGGAAGAAATTCCTAATTAATTCCTAATTCTCATGAGGGTGGTGAGACACTAGCAGAGGTTGCCCATAGGGGTGGTGGAGGCCCCAGATCAGGAGACATTCAAAGCCAGGTTTGATGAGGCTCTGAGCAATCAGCTCTAGTACAATCTGTTCTGTCCCTGCTTAGTGTAGGAGGGTTGTACTAGACGACCTTTGAAGGCTGATTACAACTCAATGCATTCTATGATTCTAGGAATAGGAACTTTCAATCAGCAAAATACTTTATGCTCAACATGAAAAACAAACCACCCAAAGCATGTCAAAGTGGGTCCATCCCAGGAACTACAGACAAAATGTGATGACATCCCAGGCAGAAGACACCTTGCCTGGCTGGAGGGAAGCTCAGATGACAGTTGTCTGTCCTGGCAACATTTTCCTGGGACATGTTTCTAAAGAGATCAGCTGCAAGACCTCGGAGAAATCCCCTCACATAGTCACCAATGGGAACCTACCCCTTCTCAAAATTATAATTATAATTGGAAGGGATCTTGTAGATCATGTAGTCCAACCCCCCTGCAGTGACCAGGAATGTCTTGCACTAGATCTTAAGTTGCTCACAGCCCCATCCTACCTGACCATGGACATTTCTAGGGATGGAGCAATTACCACTTCTCTGGGCAGCCTGGTCCAGTGCTTCAACACCTCATTGTAAAAAAATTTCTGTCTTTTGTCTAGTCTGAATCTATTATCTTTTACTTTAACACCATTACCCATTGTTCTATTGATACAGACCTGTCCCCATCTTTCTTAAAAGCCCTTTTTAAGTATTGAAAGGCCACAGGAAGATCTACTTAAATCCTTCTCTTCTCCTGACTGGAAGACCCCAACTCTCCCAGCCTGTCCTCACCTCTTCCTCTGAAAAGGTGTTCCAATGCTTTGATAATGTTTGCAGCTATTAATCCATTAGGAGTAAAAAGCAAATACATTAAAAAGGCATCAGGAAAAAAAAATCTCACTTGGCTTAATCTCTTCTTTACTCCTTCATCATTACTCCATCATACCAAGTACTCTCTGTAACACCCAGGTGCCATGCTCCAACCTTTGGGATTCAGCAGGAATGTATTATTAACAGTAGAATAAGTAAAGTACCTGTCTCTTTCCAAAAGAAAATAAACTCAATGCATGTTCCATCCGTACGTCAGAAGTCTGTGGGCTGTATTTCTGCAGTTGCCTTCACTGTGTTCTCTCCATTACCTCTGGTAATTGAGTCGCCTGTGGGATACAGCACCAGGGTATGCTTGGTTGCTTTGTGGGAAAAGCTTTATTTTGAGTTTGATCCCTTTGTTGGGGGTGGGAAGAAGATGAACAAATCTGTAGTCTTAAACCAGGCAGACAGCAACTTACATCATTAAAGCCTGCAGAATACATATTTATCTACCTTGCACAGACTAACAAATTGTTGCAATCATTACAGTAACTATGAGATATGAAAACAGTTTTAGGTTTCATTTTGTTTGCTGTCATCTCTTTTTTATTGAACAGCAGTCATTTAATACATTGTTTGACTCCTGTTCGTTTTTTTCAGTGTCTTGCATTGTCTTGAGTTTCTGTTAAACATTTCAGTACAGTTAGTACGATTTTATGCCTAGTGGAAAAGGCAATAATTATTTCATTAATATCAGGGTAGAATTTATCCATATGAAACAAGAAATCAGAAAGCACTGAGATTATCTGGTAAAATAGTGCTTCTTAGATTTTTTTTTTGCTTAGGTGGGACAAAATGAAGCATTTTCTTGTACCTGTACTCATAGATGTTAACTTGCATCTTCATCTTACTGTTGTGCCATTGCATAATAACACTGATTGTATGTAAATGTGCGTGGCCCAGGGGACCAGCTTAGGTAAGAACATATTTTAGTCTTTCCAGGGACATACTGAAATTAGCTGTTGATCATTCAAATAAAAACTTCACATGACGAGTGCAGTGGGAGGTTGTTGTTCAAGGGGATTTAGTCTCATATTTCTCTAGTGTGAGAAATTTTACCCCTCTACTCGGCACTGGTGAGACCCCACCTGGAGTATTGCGTCCAGTTCTGGAGCCCTCAACACAGGAAGGACATTGAGCTATTGGAGAGGGTCCAGAGAAGGGCCACGAAGATGATCAAAGGGTTGGAGCAACTGCCCTATGAGGACAGGCTGAAGGAGTTGGGGTTGTTCAGCCTGGAGAAGAGAAGGCTCAGAGGGGACCTCATAGTAACTTATCAGTACCTGAGGGGGTCCTACAGAAAGGCAGGGGAAGGAATTTTTAACATAATATCAGATGGGAGGACTAGAAACAATGGATATAAATTAGAGGGGGATAGATTTAGACTAGACATAAGAAAGAAATTCTTTACAGTGAGGGTGGTGAAATACTGGAACAGGTTGCCCAGAGAGGTTGTGGATGCCCCCTCTCTGGAGGTGTTCAAGACTAGGCTGGACAGGGCACTGGGCAGCCTGGTCTAGTGGGAGGTGTCCCTGCCTATGGCAGGGGGGTTGGAACTCGATGATCTTTAAGGTCCCTTCCAACCCAAACTATTCTATGATTCTATTCTATGATTCTATGATTATATCTTCACAGTTATTAATTCACATTTTATCTGAAAACTTTTATGTCCATATTTGTAATGCAAGTGTGAAATATTCATATGGAAAGTAAACAGGTTTCAGTAAAGCATGTTAACAGTATTCTATTGTAGGGTGGATACAACAGGTCACTGAAACCAGATCCAGAGCCAGGATCACAAAGCATTCCTCTGGATTCTCTACTTTTCCGTTTACCTGAAGATTTTCTAAAGCACTTGGACCTCCAGAGCAACCAGCTGCTTAGGAACATGGTCCAGAGTGGTATGGAAGACATTTAGGAAATGAACATGAACCGTTGGCAAAGAACAGGACTGAAAGATAAAACCAGGGGAACACAGCTTATAGAGAACAGTGAAATAGAGCATGGTTTGAGGTCAAATGTTCTTCATCGTGTTAATCCATACAGTGCTGTGAAGGTCTTTTGTGAATTTAAACTCTGGGAATGGGAGATGAACTGCCAAATTGCCGTGGTCAGACATGATATTTGTGATACGCTCCTCATGGGTTCAAAGCAAGGAAAAAAACCCCTCAGTCCTGTTGTTTAGCATAAGCTGCTCCTTTGTTATTGAATTTAGGAAGAAATTAGGCCTTGTGCAGTACCTGACTTTATAATAACTAGATTTTTTATTAAGTAAATGTGTTTTTTTGCAATGAGTAGCCTTTTGATTTTTACTAACACTGGTTATAGCGTTGCTAGCTCTGTGCTGGAAATTTGCCAGGCGCAGATGCACAGTTCATGCCCTGAAGCTTGTACAATCTGAAAAAGACAATACTGGGGGAAGAAGGAGGGTATAAGACACGGTGTAACATTTATTTTCTCCTCTTCCTTCCCTCGCTGCAGACTGTACCAAAGCCAATAGCACTGGAGCCCTGTTTTGGGAACAAAGCAGCCGTTCTCTCTGTATTTGTGAGATTGCCTCGAGGACTTGGGGGTATACCACCACCAGGACAGTCAGGTGAGAAGGAATGTTGTCTCCGATGGCTTGGGATTAACTCTGTGCTCCTTTCCCAACCTTACAGATTCCTCTTACAGTTTCATTTTAGTTCCTGTAGCCATAGACTTGATCCAGTACCCACAATGCAGTTGAGGATGTGATTGGGTTATTTTTAGCTTGGAACCTCCTAGCTTCCTACCTGAAGTTTGATTCAATTTATTGTGTCAGTTGATGGTTGAACTATTGATATTTGGATTGCACTTTAATTTATGTCTGGGGAGAAAGGGAGATGTGACACAGTCATGTTTGCAGCAGTTATTTACGAAGGTAACTTGTCTCCCAGCCTGTCCCACTTCATTTACAGCTCCAATTGTAGAGAAACATCAAGTAATGTGTCCTCCTCTTAGCAACTCTGAGCAGAGAACTTTTCTCCATCCAGCTTAAGGTTTTCTTGTTCCCAGCCTTTTCTTACTTAAAGCTGCTTCCAGGGCACTGGAGTGTAATCTCTTGGGCAGTTTGTGGTTTAACTGGAGTTTCTCCAGTACCTAATGAGCATGGTGAAGCAGAGGAACTTAACAGAGTATTAGCTGGGTTTGAGATGGGATGGGTTGGTTATGAGCTGTATTGAGCTAAGTCCCATGTGGCAAATGGTTTGTCTGTTTGCCAGGAGGAGATTGTTGGGATGATGAATGTCCAGGAAGTGCAGTGAGATATCTACGCACACGTACTTTTGGGATTTATTGTTGCTTGGTCTCTGTTGCAGAGAAAACACCTCCCTTCAATATTAGGGATTTCACATCCATTAAGAACCCACACTTCTTATTTCCAGCTTTTTCTACTGCAGTTGCTTTCAATAAAGCATTCTGTATTTAAAAGCTTATTTCAGAATAGCAGCTAGAGTTTAATCTCTTAAGCCAGAATGCTTTTCTAGTTTGCTTCTTTTAAGAACTCAAAAAATGATACTCATTTTGTGGCTTGAAGGGTTTTTCTCAGCAGTGATGGAAGGATTGGTTTCTGTGCCTGCTTGGTTCCATGACTGTTTTCTTTTGTTGCCTCAGGTCTTGCAGTGGCCAGTGCACTGGTGGACATTTCACAACAGATGCCAATTGCCTACAAAGAGAAATCGGGTGCAATACGGAATCGGAAACAGCAGCCTCCTGCACAGCCAGGAACCTGTATTTGATGCATGGACATCAGAAACTGAGTAGGGTTTTAAACAAAGCAGAAAAGTAATACTGAGGAGGAGGAGGATTTCCAAGTATTGTCACAAGAGACTAGAAGCACTCAGAAAACACACAACTTCCTTGAACCCAAGTTCTTTTCTCATCTACGTGATAGTTGGCTTTATTTGACAACTGCTTCACTTAAGTTTTACTGACACGTGACTTCAAATTGCTCCTTTGTTTTCTTCAAGTTTAAAGTAAAATAATTTTATTGCAGGTCCAGTGACATCTGATCGCTGCCATCCATGGTCAGTGTAAATAGAACAGCAGTCCATTATGAATGACACTCAGGTTTATACATGGGAAGTGCTTTGTAGTTCCTGTATTTATCAAATTGTACAAAAAAGATGCGGTGTTTACAGGTGTCAGCACTCAACACATAAACACTACTATTAATCTTCAAAGCATCTTCATCCTTTGTTTTCATTTAATATTATATGTTTATTTTCTCATTATGTAAGTGGAACTCTCTTCCAGATATGGTGTTCTTGCAGTCATCAGGAATGCAAAAGCTGGGATGGATTAAAGGCTGATGTTGCGTATTGCTCAGACCACGTGCAATACCTGGAGAAGCTGGATGTTGCTTTTGAAGGACTCAGTGTTTACATAGTCTTAACCTGCTTGGAGTACAACCACACACAAGTGCCTAGACTTGAACAGATCTAGGGAGCGAGGAGACTGCTACACACATTTATTTTTAACATAATTCTGTTCCTTTTCATTGTGTGTATGCACACATATGTTGTCACCCAAGGCAGTTTGGGTTCTTTGTAATGCATCACGTTCAGTCAGGGGAAAATGACATTTTCCTGAGTAAGGAACTACTCAACTAGATGGAAATATCTGGAGGGAGAGTATGTCATAAGAAAACTCCTGGTTTCACCAGAGCTTTTAGTAGAAGCAGTTTGTGTTTCAGGTCAGATACATAATAGTTCTTCTGGTATTTTTTTCCTGTTGGCCTCTTTCCCTTCTCCTACCCTCCTGCCATTCTTCTGGACAACAGCTGAGCTGTGCCACAGCTTAAAGAGATCACTCCTCAGCAGTGAGATTTGCTCCATCTCTTTACAGGTTGTAAAAAGCAACACTCCAGGTGCCAGATCATTTCAGGATGAAATAAAAAACTTTTAAAGTTAAAGACAAACAAGGCAGCTTCGGCCACAAGTCACATGATCAGTTCCTGATATTTCCCATTGGAGTTGAACTCTTTAGATGTTGAAGAAGGTGGCTGTTGGTGAAAGAAAGGGGCTTGCAAAAGGCAAGGAGAAGGTTTGGCTTTTGGGTGATGTACTAAACCATCTGAAGTACTCTGACTACTTGGCATTATGTTTTGAGGTTCAAGGTTGGACTTCACCCATCAGTCTGTGCAGCCAAGTGCCCAATGTCTCTCTTGATTTAGAAATGGGACGCAGTGCTGGGGCCTTGAAAAGTTGTGTAAGCTAGTAGGAAGGATGTTACATCTGAAGGTGCCAAATGAGGTGTGTTAATTGTTATTTAATCACAGTAAGTGCAGTTTCATCCAGGTTGCTGAGTCACTGGTTTCTAATGGGGACACCTACTATGTGTGGAGAAGTAACAAGTCGAGAGGAGTGAAGGAAATTGCTCTTGAATCTTCTGGCGTCCTTTTCTAAAATGAAATCCAAGTAACTGCATCTCCTTTTGTGCACGTTTTGGTGACCGATCACGTATCAGCCACTCATTTATGTTTAGTGTTGTGTCGTTTTTTTTCTGTTTAACCCTGTATTTTGAAAAAGCTCTTGGTAGGGCAACAGAATTGCAATAAGGTTGTGGATTTCTGTTCATGTCTGGACAGCAGCAGTGGGAGACATCCAGCTGGCTTGAAGACCATGGTGTATTGCTGTTCTGATTTCATGTGTCATTTAATGGACACAACAGGACTACAAAAATATTCTGTAAAAAAAAAATGCATTTTATGTATATATGTGTATGTATAGATATAAAATGCATCTTTTTCTAAACTAGAAGTTCAAAAGCCCTGTGAGGAAAAGGAGTTATGGGAGGGAAAGGGGTGAGCTTCATCTTTTTGAATGAAGGGGTTTAGGAAGTTTTAGTTGATGCACAGATTACCTCAGACAGATTCATCTCCTGAAAATGCTTTCTAACTTCCTATGTGTATAGGGCTAACCTGAACTTGAGAAATAGTATTGGACTAAAATCCCTCTCCTATTATTCCTTCACATGTTTTAGGTCACAATGCACATCGTTTTGTCAGATATGTCTTCTTGTTGCTTCTCTGATGCTTCTTTGAGAGGAGAGCTGCCAACCCAAATTGGGAAAGCTCTTGTGCTTAGGTCTCCATATTCAGGACAGCACTTAAGCTGGTGGTTAGAGTTGTTGCTTAGGCTTTTCTGAGCAGAAGCAGCTTTTAGAACATTATGCCTAGAGAGGTGACACATTTTTGCATTAACAGGTAGACATAAAAATGTTTTGTCCTCCCCCCCTTGTCCCCACACTTTGGTTGTCTGATCTCAAAAGCTTATGGTGGAGTGTGCCTGGAAACCTAGTCACAAATTGAAGTGTCAGATATTGGAAGGATGAGCAAAAATGATCAAACTTTGAGATTAAGCAAAACCAAAAAATGTAAATAGAGGAACAAAAACTTATTTATATAAATAAAACGAAATGGCTCTTGTAGGATGTAGCTCTGCTCTGCATCTTTTCTCCATACTGATGAGGGAAAGAGAACTCTCATACATATCTCTGCTGCAAACAGTTTCACCCCAGCTTAAAAGGTATAATAGAGACAAAAGTGGGAATGGTTTGGGGGGAAGAAGAGTTCCTTGTGGTTTGTCACTAGGCCAATATCAAAAGTGAAGGATTTGTGGGTTCATTTCTTTTGGAGGTGGGAGGGAAAGAGCAACCTTATTTAATGGGAGAATCTGTAAATAAATGAAAAATAACACACCAATTTTGCACTTGTACATAAACTATACGGTAGCGTGCACAACATTGAAAGATTAAAAATGTATATAAACCAGAAAAAATATTGAATGTATTTTTGATGCATTTTAAATTATGTATGAGTTTTGTCTTAATAACTTCTTCATATGATGAGTACTAGATAACTTTCCAGAGCTTTAAAGAAACATCAGATTATCTTCATGATATCTTGCAGTATAAAGCAGGGAGGCTTAACTTGACTTTTATGTTTTCAAGTGCATTTCACTTAAATGTATAAGCAAAGTAAAATATGGCTCTTCCATTTGAAAGGGGAAAAAAACGCTTAAGGACAGGTAATAAATGTACTTAAAGTGGTCCTTACTTGGAGGATTAAGTCAGCAGTTTAAACCTCTACCATTAAGATTGTGGCAGTGATTTCCATTCAAAATCACTATTTTCAAGTGTTTATAGCTGGCTGAAATTCAGCATTCAAGATCTCAGCCCTCAGAACCTTTTTATTCTTTGAGAGTAGCCTTTTAAAAAAATATAGTAAAAAATCAGAAATGTTGTAGCCCTTTTATTCTAGAGAGCACCAGTGCCATCAGATCTCCAAATGTTCTTTTGGTTCACCATTTTTCAGTCTTTTTAGTCCAGGCTTTTCTCTGGACTATCATAGTGTGAGTGATAGGAGACTCTGCCATGGTATGGGTCAATATGCTGGATACAAGAGGATTTATGGAATACAACTTTGAGTTATTGCCACTCTCCCTGGGCTTAAAATATGCTGCATTGAAATTGCCAAAATAAAGCTATACAGGAGGAGGTAATGCCTGTGATTAACATAAAGTCATGGCATATAATGTACCAAAATTAGATGGAATGGTATCCTAAAAGCATGACAGCCCCTGCTGGCAGATACACGCTTCCTTAGGGATAGTTTGTATACGAAATATTGCTCAGAAATATAATTTTCTCAGCAGTAAATGCTTACTAAAATACTGCATAGTCACTGGGTTTATAGCATGGGTTTTTTTTAAATGGCAGCTCAGCTTGTTTGGCCATAAATTAGCTGAAACGAACTTTTGATTAAACACCCTCTTCACTGGAGAGGCTGAAATAAAACTTGAGGCTTTTTCCATGTCCTGCTGCAAGACCGGCACCGCAAAGATGAAGCTCATTCTCCATCCCTGACTGCTCCCAATACTAGCAGCTGCTTTTTCTTTCCTGAGAGAACCTGTGTTAGGGACAGACCACAGGCTGTATCTCTGAACCCATGGATAAGAAATCCTTTTCCCTATGAAATAGCCTTGAGCTGGCAAGAAAGCAAAGAACTGACCCCACATGCCAGGAGCGACTTTAAAATTCATCCATCTGGGTCACAGTAAGCTGCAGATGCCACTTCTTGTCCCATTTCCTTTTAATCTTCACTTGGGAATACTGTGGAAGAAGGGGAGTGGGCGGTTGCGTCTTGGGAGCCTCTTGAGCTGCAAGAACAGGATGAGAGAGAGGGTTGTGTGTGTTTTACATGGAGAAGTGCAACTGGACGATGCATGTCCCAGTATCTGGGGAGGTGGGAGTGAAGGGGAGGGAGAGATAGTTGTGTATTTCTCATTTTCAGATGTATTGGCAATTTTAGTCCAATTCATGCTTTTTTTCTGTTAATAGCTGCTTAAATTAGAGGAGTTTCCTGCTGTAGGAATACTTCAATAATGTCCATATGCTTGGTTTTTGTCTGCTTCTGTGTCAGGGTAGGTTTTGTTCAGTTTATCTCTTTGCTCTAACACTACACATGGACTGTTTTTGTGTGTCTTCCAGGTACTATAGTTCTTTAGATATTTCTTCTACATTTACCATGGACTCCACAAACCTTTGCCAGAATACAGATGAAAAAACCACAGTTGTGGGGGAGTGTAACATATGTCAGTCCACTTTTTTTAAAAAAAAAAAGAAAAGAAAATTAAAAAAAAAAAGGAGTTTTATATTACTCTGAAATTTGTGCACAATAAATGTTCTTTACACTAGGATCCTTGAATTAATTGTATTTAGATTTTTTTCTTTGTTCTGTAATTATTTACAATTCCTATCTGTGTTCAGACTTGAGCTTAGTTTGTTAATATGTATAATTTAGCATTTATTGCATTCATATGTAAATACAAGCAAGTATTGTAAAGTATTTCATTGCTGGGGTTTGTGGGTGTTATACATACATACATTTAGGACTGCAGTTTTTGGTATAATTTTTTGTATTGTAAAATAACAGCTAATTTAAAGCAGGAACAAGAAAATTATTGGGAGATCTGTGCATTTTAAATACAAATGTGAAGTACATGTATATAGATAAAAGTAAATAATGCAAATCTTTCCTCTGAAATAAAAAGTAGATGATCTGGTTAAAAATTCCCTCCCCCTGCTTTTTTTTTTTTCTTCTTTCCACCCTCCCTTTCTTAAAATAGGAGGAAGAAATAAGATGTTTTTTAAGACCTCCTGGCTGAGGTGAAGGTGAATTTCTACCATGGTGGTGGGGGATTTCAAAGTGGACTTCATTTCTCCCTGAGCAGTCTGTCATCACCTCGTGCCAGGTACCGAATTAGGGAGGAAGAAAGAGGGCTGTGTTCTACACCAAAGGACAGGAATGGACTTCTTTGTCTCCACACTGACTTGCACTTCCCCCAGACCATCACCTTCATCTTACTTGTTCTCTAAGGTGCCTTAGAGAAGCTCCTGTCCCTGATCTTGTCCCTGATTTTAGATTGTCCAGTGATGGAGGTCCCATCCCTGGAGGCATTCAAAGCCATGCTTGATGGGGCTCTGAGCAACCTCTTGTCCCTGCTCAGTTCAGAGAGGTAGGACTAGATGACCTTTGATGATTCCTTCCAAATCTATGATTTCATGATCTTCTCCACAGCTGCCTCTGAAGGGTGGTGGAAAGGAATAATACCCTGAAGAGACATCAGTCTTTGCTGAAGAGATCACCCTTCATGCAGGTCACCTTGGATGGTCAGGGCTGAGGAGAGGATTTATTTGCTTCAACCTCAGCACTGGGGTCACGAGTCATTGCTATCTTGATATAGTCATCTAGGTTGGAAGGGACCTTTCAGATCAAGATAGCTGGTTATTATTGGGTTTGTTGACTATTACTCTACCCAAGCTCA
>VZTY01035095.1:0-13863 GCA_013400935.1 Turnix velox
AGTACAGGACGAGCTCAAAGCAGTTAAGTTTTGAGGATGGGAGGGCTTGGGGAACCAGAGATCAGAGTAGCACTGCCAGCTCCTAAGGAAATAATAGGAATTTGCAAATAATTCACTCCCTGCTGCAAACAGCCTCCTGACTATTAGTGCTGCAGGTGCAGTGCATGGCTCCATGCCTCCAAAATAAACTAAAAGCTGAAAAGGTGTCCAGCCAGACATACCTAAGAGGGTGAAGGTGAGACTGTTGCTGTATTTTCCAGCACTGGAGTTATTATTCTCAGCTTTGCATTTGTATTCACCCAGGTCACTGGCAGAGTTGATAGTCAAGTGAAACAAAGCAGGGGTCGAGTCTGACCTGTTTAAAGTGGACACTTTTCGATTGTGTTTAAACAGTGTGTATCTGACAGGTGGAGCTGCAGACTCTGAGTAGCAGGAGACGCTCACATTCTGCTTCATCACTACATTCAAAGTCTTCTGAAGAGGGCTGAGCCTGGGATTGGACAGCATCCCTGGAAAGAAGAGAGTAAGTCTGCTGCATCCATCATCCAAGAAAATTCTAGATTTTTCCTTAAATATTCTTGTTTCTGTTGAAACGGGTTTGTGAGAGTTTTTTTCTGGGCAACACTATATTTTTCAAAATGAGTACCCAGCTTCAAGCAATGAAAAATGTTTGTCTTCATGCAAAAAAGAGCATATGCATGCAAAGGTAACTAACTGTCCATGTCAACTAACAGAAATACTTTTGAACTACAGCATCTATTGAAGTAATGAAAGATAAATATTGGGGGATGTTAATTGTATAGTTGTAGTAGGAAGGAACCTTACAAGCTTGTTGAGAGGTAGCACATGAGCTGAAAGTAAAAGCAGGATTTTATTTGTGAAAAGGCAGAATTGAACTTTTAGATACTAGCAGCCTGAGTCTTGATTGTCTATCAAATGAGTTTGCTTTCATGAGATTCTATAAATGAATTTGTGATAAAAACTGTATTTTTGTAGAAAATGGTAATAAATCACCAAGATAAATTATGACACTTAGGGGAAAAAATACATTTTAACAATTTTGACTGTACATACAGGTTAGCAAATAGAAAATAACTTTCTATAGAAACCCATAGACTTCACTGCATAGAATGATGACAGACTTAATTTTACATGAAGGTTCTGAACATTTTTAAATCCCTCTTATCACTTCTTTTTGTTGACAGTAAATTTTAACACATAAACCAAAGCCAAAAAAGGGAACCTACCTTTGTCATTTGCGGTAGTTTTCTGAATCTGCTGGGAAATTTGAACTAAGAGAAGAAAAGAAAGCTTCCAGACAAGAAACAATGGTTCTTGTTTAGAAAGATCTGTAATATGTAAGAAGTACATCCTTGGCTTACAGTAGGAAAGCAGCAGAATTGTGAGAAAAAACATTTTCTTGATACTGAGCAGGGCAGCCGGTGGAGTTGCACTAATCAAATCTTTAAGGAGTGGCTCTTGGGGTTGAGGAAGTCCTAAAAATGGAAACAGTGCTGATCTCTACTGATGGTTGTGTAAAGACTTTTGTAATGTTCCACTTAGATTTCTCCTATGGTGGACAGAGCAGTGGTCAGAAGAAAAAGCTGTGGAGTGTGGAACAGCAGTTTAGGGTACAGCACAGTGTTACAAAGAGTTGCTCTAAGGTCAGCAGCAGGTCAGTCAGCAGGTTTTGTGTGGTAGAACTGTTCTCGTGTTGTACTAAGCTGTGTGTGATTTTTCCTGTGCTGCTCTTAAAAGAGAATGAGACCTCTAATTCATAGCAGTCACACATTTGCTAAAAACAATGCAGGTGGTTGTGTGGCTGAGACTTGGGGAGCAAGCCCTCCTTACAGCAATGTAATTTTAAAAAATATTTAGAAATATTCAAATTATAGATGTTCTAAGATGCTAATAAACACAACTAGACAGTTTGTTAGGGAAATGTTTTGGTTAAGCTTCAATTACTAAGCTGTGAAGAAGTGAGATCTTTCCCTAGAAGGTGCAAATCTCATTGGGAACTTGATGTTCAATGCCACTGCAGAAATTAATTTGATGACTAATTTGGTGATCTAATCAGTAATACCAGGCTAGATAATTGTTACAGCAGGTATGTGTCCTTTATTTGTCATCTTCTGGGTGAAGTAAATGTGATCTTTAGCTGTGGATGATGCCTTGTGAGCAACTCTGGGCCCAGTTGTCTATAAAGAAATAACTACTAATACAAGGAATATTTTAGAAGTTTGGTCATTGCCTTATTTCTTATTTCCCTGTCTCCAGTTTTTGAAGGTGATGAGATTAATCCCTCCACAGTCTGTTCTCTTTCATGTAATCCAAAATCCCTCCCAAGGCCTGTTCTGTTTCCTCACAGAGTTTTGTGTGCAACTTGACTTCCTTCTTATTTTTCTTGTTGTGTTTAATTCCTTTTAAGATACCCTCCACCCTACCCTTGCAAATGTTTCTTATGTGGAAATGCTGACAAGAGACCACAAGACTGGAATTTTAAGGGTTTTTTTTTTTTTTTTGCAGCAGGCAGGAAGCAAGTGCAGAAAATGCAGCTGTCGGGAGAACAACTGTTTTCCTGTTGTGGGAGCTGTTTTTTTTTCAGAAAACCACAAAAAGGGGGCCCTTAAGACACTCGTGGGTGGGTGATGGAGGTGTTCCAAAAGCTGTGGAAGGAGCCCAGGGTCTCATCCTCCTGTCAGGAGGTGGGGGCAGCTGAGGGATGTGGAGAGAAGCCCCTTCCAACTCCTGCAGCTCTGCAGAGCTGCTGAGGGACCTGAAACCGAACATGTTACTCATTGGTTTTGTGGTGTGTCTGTAATGGCAAATAGCTGTTGTCAGCTGTGGATTTGTCCCTAGAAATGAGAAGTTAATTTGTCTCTAGGATTTCTCACATACAGCAGCTTTAAACAGCTTGTGTGTGGGAGTTTGGTTGCCTCAGGACAAGGCAGGGGCTGGCTCAGGGCAATGGTGTCTGTCTGGGGAGGGGGAGAGGGCGATTTCAGAGCTCTCCATGTCCTCCTTGGCTGGTTTAGACTGTGCCTTGGCCTCACTTTTACCTCAGATAGAAATCTTGCAATTCAGTGCATCTGTGTCCTCAGTGCTGTTTTGGTTTATTAGTTTGGTTTTGGTTTTTTTTTTCCCTTAAAATTTGAGAATAAGTCTTCTTTGAGACACATCCCATTCATCTCAATACCTTTAGGACTGTGGAGAAGAGATGGTTTTCATTTAACCATCCAATAGGTACAAGCCTTTTTCATCTGCTCACATCATAGAATGGTTTAGGTTGGAAGGTACCTTAAAGATCATCTAATTCCAACCCCTCTGCCATGGGCAGGGTCACCTCCCATTAAACCATGTAAATGTCTATTTACTTTTCAGTTTTCATAATTATTTTGCAGAGCTTTAACTGAGATAATTACGTTAAAAAAAAATTGAACTATTATGATAGGAATTAGTAGCTGAGACTTTACTGATGAAGTTTGTGCAAAATCCAGACTGCAGACTTGTGGGGGAGTAAAAATGTGTCCTGGTTAGAAAATGAGACTTAAGATGAGGTTCATAAATGATTAACAATTTCTATATATAGGAAGAACCGAATAAATTTAACAAAAACTAAGGAACAGAGGTCATCCAGCCAAAAGAGGTAAGTTATAAAGTTTGAAGGGAGAGGTGTATCCCTTGGTGCTGTGACAATGAGAGGAAGAGAATAAGAATCAAACCCAGCTTTCATTCACGAGGTCAATTCACTGATGTGAGAATGAAAATAACATGATGTAGCATTCTGTGGTAAGACTGTTGAAGGCTTCATACTCTATCTGTCCTATTTTAGGCTTCTAGGGAAATTTGCATGTTTCAGCAGCATTGATAAAAGTTATTCCCAGTCCCAGTTTCTCATGCTGAGAGATCCTCCTTTCTGGAAGCGTCTGCCTCAGTAGATGTGTGCAGACAGCTTTGCTCCATATCACCATGTATTGGCAGTTATGTCTGGTGATGAATTAAAATAAGTGCTTCTGTTTTGTCTGAAAAGAAGGTTTCTACTGATATGACTAGATCATCACAGAAGAGCATATTCTAACACTCCCACTCAAATTGGCTGTGGAGGCAAGTCAGCTGTTTAACTGCCTGGTATTTGACTGGGAGAAGATTATTTTTCTAGATGAGAAATAAAAATGGAAGAGGAGAGGATGTTTTCTACGTGTATATTTAAGATGGATTTACACTTGTTGTAGCAATCCTCAGGTTCTGAACACAAATTCTCATGTAGTGAAGGAACTGCAAATTGCAAGGAGCATGTGTGTAGGTGAAAGGTACTTCTGGGTAACCAACCTGATTAGTTTAACAGCTCCCATGTCCTCTCAAAGATTAAATATATTTTAAAATGGTATTTCTTCCCTCTGTGTGTGAGCACCTGCTGCAGGTCAGGAAACAGATAAATTTTCCTTTTGGTTTGTGTGTCAGATGAAAGATTTCCTGGCAGCTTGGATCAGCTGGGTGAGAGGCTACCAACTGAATTGTACTTATGAAACTGTTGTGGAATAATATTTGGAGTCTCATCAAGCAATATAAAAACAATGGGAAGGGAAAATATTTCCAGAATTAATTCACTCTCCAGCCAGAAGGTTCTGACCTTTTCTCTGGCACTGTCCATGCTCTGTAATGAGTATTATTGCAGAGCCCAGGGCTGTTTTTCTGCTAAATCCAGAAATGCTGGATGTTAAGCAAAACAAGAGCATATTCTGGTATGTTGCCAGATAAATGCAGTGTGTGACAGTCACACTGTCTTGATTTCTGTTTTCAATCTGAGGAATTTGTTAACCCAGTAGTAGGCAACAGTTAAAAACCATCCTCAAGGCATACAGTCAGTCATTTATGTACACAGCTGGATCAGAGGAAGTTTGTGGGGGGATATCAGAGACCACAATCAGTGTGTAAACTAGAAAATTAGATTTCACTCCTCTGAAAGATGGAATTTTGCTCCTTTGTCTTGATGAATTTTTAAGGTACGTGGAAATGTGTTATGTTAAATACAAGTCAAGACCTGTGTTTAAGATTCCTGTTGTTAATTTCAGTATTTTAGCACATCCTAAGGAAATGTGAAATAGTAATAATAAGCTTTTTGGTGATAGTAGCTCATTATTAGCTTCCTGCTTCCTTTAGTTGCTTTTCTGAACGTAATTTTTACTGCCATTTGGAGTAGGTGCTGAGTATCGGTAATTGTAGGTTTAACTAGAAAAGAGAGGAGAGGGAATGGCAGTGCTTCACTGTAGTGGTTGTCTCCCAGTAGATGGTGCCATTGTGAAATGCAATTTATTTTGCGAAGCACAAACTTCGGCAATCTAGAGTGCCTGTAAGTTGCACAACTTATCAAGCTGTAGGAAAAAATACATTAATTTCGTTAGTATTCTTTGTAAATATTCAAAATCAGGGACATATTAATTTTTTGCTCTTCTCTAGGGAGGCATAGTGGGAAAATTTGAAAATAAATGATACAAATGTCCCACATTCAAGAGAAGACACTGTACCCCAAAAATACATGTAGAAAAGAACTCGATTCATTTCCAGTTCCCCAGAGATTTGTCTAGACCTGTGAAAAAGGCAACATTTGTTAAAATTCTCTTATCTGTGACTATACCAAAACAGGCAGTAAAAATTAAGCAAAATAATTCACAGTTGTAAGCAATTAAATGATTATGTGTGCAAGGGATTGTGGGATTAGAAATCAAAAGTATTTTTCAATTGATTTTATTACTGGAAAGCTTGTGTTGGTTTGAGTACACATAGACACATCTCTTAATTTTTATATATCTATAAGTAAGTTTTAGAAAATCCTAAACAATGGTAGAGATACCTCTATAGTAACTGTTTTGGAGTTTTTTTTAATTTGCTGTGAATTTATACAAGAAATCATGTGGGACTTCCCTAACCAGGGACAAGATTGGATGACCCCAGAATGGTGTGTCAGAGAAGTATTTTGTCACTAAATCAGTGGGACAGAACTTAACACGTGTATAGTCTTCATCTTTTCTGAAGAAAGTAATCTCCCATCAGGAAATTGGGTATTTCAAACAAAGTTTAGAGGCCCCAAAGATGCTGTGTGAGGAAGTCAGACGTCAGTGCTGCAGCTCAGACTGCGGTGTGCTCTGTACTGTCATGCCAAAGCAAATGAAAACAAACAGCTCAAGTGTGGTGTGAACTCCTGCCTTCCTTTCCTGTCATAAAGGACTGGCTGAAAACATTGTATTTGCAGAGGGGGGTGGAAAAATGAAAATCTTATTCAGCATTTTGTCCTTAGTCAAGAGAGTAGGCTTTGATTTTAGGTGAAGCTCTGCTTAGATGACAGAGCGGATGGGTACTAGGAAATATTGAACAAAAGCAAGTAGCAGGGGACCCAGCCAGCAGAAATGTTGAAGTTTCTGTTTTGTTAAATGTAGTGATTCATCAGAAATACAATAGAGACCGAACAGAGTACTTTGTATATTAGAATAACTTTGATCTTACTCATTTCAGAAAAGTTTATCTTGAGAGATTACAATAAGATGACCTTTAAGGAAATACGTATCTCAATTACTGGGACTGGTACTTTTAAGTTTAAATTCTTTAAGTCAGTCTGATTTCCAGTTTAACAGTGGGAGATGGTCTGAAGCCATTCTTACACATTTGAAATGCTGTTAGCTTAACCCCCTGCAGCAGAATTTACTGCTTGTATTTTGATCTGTCAGCTAGCTTTTTCCTCTCTCCAGGACAATGATGAGTCCTTAGCAAGAAGAATATGATAGATCCCTCACTTAGAAGTGACATCTCAAAACAGCCTCAGGTTTTGGCACCTCTAAACCTTGCTCCTGATCTAGTTCATCCTAAAAGCTGCCATTTCCACCTGATTGTTAAACTAGCCTGGTTCAGATCTCAGCCTTATTGTCACTTTCTCCTTCCATCGTTTTTGGCCTTTGTCCCCTCCGTGGGAAAAACTGTTGTGGTTTTGCTGAGTTTTGTGTGTCCTGTTGAATTCTTTCAGGAGGAAAGGGGGGAGGGGGAAATCTCCTTCCTTCCTAATTTTTGTTATCAATAGCAAAATTTGTTCTTGCTTTGTTCTCCTACTGCCACGTGTCTTTCTCCTTTTTTCCTTTACCTGGCTCTGGAGACCATTGTTGGCAATGAGCCAAACCATCAGGCTTTTGTTGGTGGTGTGTTTCAGACTGGATTAAGCAGAACAAATGCTATTGGTAGTTAACCAGCTTATTTCTTAGTCATTGACTGCTATGAGTATTGTGCCATTCTAAACTCTCTCCCACCAAAATAGCTAAATAGATGCTTATTCAATACATTGTGGGAGAGATTAATGTTTCCTTCCTATTTCCTTCTGCAAAATTGCATGCTTATATGTGTAAAGCAAGAATTATAATACACTTACACCTTTAAACTATTCGTTTGGAGGGGAATACACCCTTGATTGACTCTAAGGGGAAAAAAAACTATTTCACATAAATAGCAAAGCTTATGAGAATTGAATATCTCATTAATATACTTCTGTGAATGCATTTTGCATTGTTTTAAAGTATTTTGGTAAGCCTGGAAAAGCAAGAAGTAAAGGAAAGCGTTGTCTGCAAAAGAAAGAACCAAAGGGAGAGTGGAAGTCACTGCTTAGGGACTTCTGGAACACAACTTGAGCTACACCTTTTGAAGGGCAGGATTTCAACTCGGTTTATGGGCTGAGTCAGTGTTAGGGATCAAATGGGATGACTTCAGTCTGACTTAATGGTACTGATAAACTGAGAAGGAATGTCCTCAACAATGGAAATGTACTGAACATTGAATTCCTTAAAGAGTTTTGGGTGCAGAATTAATCATAGAATCATAGAAGAGTTTGGACTGGAAGGGACCTTAAAGATCATCGAGTTCCAGCCCCCCCACCATAGGCAGGGACACCTCCCACTAGATCAGGCTGCTCAATGCCATGTCCAGCCTGGATCATCTCTGATTTTAGTTTGGCTGTCATATTTTCAGACTACTGATACCACTGCAAAAGATTAAACAACACTGAATAGGTCAGAAGATCTCTCAGGGATGCCCAAATTGAACTTGTGAAGCAGGTTTAACTCCTGCTGCAGGATACTCTCTATTTCAGATTGTCACAGTGCTGCTTCAGATTTCTGCTGAGAAATAAAACTCCATTCTCTTTCTCATGAGGTTTAAATATTATGATTGTGTTTGCTTTGGACTGTTCTAACTGCAGAAATTAAAATGTGTGTTATTTGTATCTCATAGTATGAGAGATCTGCCTGTCAGTATTCTAACGCAACAAAGATGAGCAACTCATAAATAGAGGTAAAGAGGGGAAAATAATAATTACTTATGTCTATTTTCTGCAAATTTTCCATATCAGGGATGAAGGGAAATAATTATTCAAGGATCTGCTGAGGTCAAAAATAGCAAAGGTAAATTTTGTTCATAAATGGTTAATCGTGACTTAAAAATACCCATTTTGACAGGAACTGCAGGATAAATGTCATTGGAACTTTTTGTTTTTTAATACACCTTAAGAAATTAAACAAAGCAAATGTATTTGGTGGCGCCCTCAGGAAAAGTCCAGTCACTTCCTGAACAGTAATCTGCCTGTGAGCAGCAGATAGATTCTCATTGTTTGCCATTTCCAGTTTCCAGTAATGGGAACGATTACTTGATCTAACCACTTGCTGTTGAAGATCTGGGGAAAACTTCAAAATTTTGATGGCGAAATTTAACCTGTTTCCATAAAACAACCACAGAATAAATCGTAACCTAGTTTTGGTACCTGGAGATACCACCTCTGATGATGCATGTTGTTTTATTTTGGAACTAGGTGTTTATTCTTCAAGAACGAGATGTATCTTGCTCTTCTGGTGATTTTCTTGCAGTGTAAGTTTGACAGCTGGGTGGGTGAATGTGTTCTGATTTATTTGGAGTTTGTTGGGACTTTTAACTCTTTCCCATTACTTAATCTGAAAGCTTTGAGAATAACTTTTTTTTGTTAAATCTTTTTTCCAGGTTCAGAACTTTACGCTGATGACAAAGGTAGGTAATTATAGGTTTTTTTCATGTAAAAATTTAAAATAAGTTATTCAACTAATTCCTCAGTTGTTGGTGTGCATCCATACCAGAGTGTGTCTGTATTTTGTGGTACTACAGCTCAATGTGAAAGTTGACCATGTAGAAAAAAGCCTATTACTTGCTGCTGCTTCTTGATATAGTGTTTAAATGATAGCTGTGCTGCTCATGCACTAATACATGTTTTGGAGATAAAATTATAGAATGTAAGTTAAAGGAACTCTCTCCTAAAAAAGGAAAGCTCATGTTTGAGCAGAGCCCAGAGCTCGTGTTCTAAAAGGAATGTGTTTACTTATTTCTTTATCTACTTGCTGACTTCTAGCTGACTTTCCTTCTTTTTCCATCACTGGAAAAAGCTTGTTTCATGTTGTCATGTAGTTTATTCACATGCAAAAATATTTACACATTTTGTATTTGTTTTATGCACAAAGCTCTCTCTAACAAGGACAATTTATAAATAGCTGCTGAGTGTACAGGGCAGGGGACTTCTTTAGATGCAAGAAAGTTTTCCTGTTCGAGTAGCAAATTTGTAACAAATTCAGGCCAGAATGCGTATACTCAAAAGCTTTAAGTTGAAAAGGAGCAGGAAAGTATACAGACTAATAAATCTTTCTCTATTCATCTAGCTGTGTCAATAAAAATATTAATTATACCCGGATTCTAATAATTTTTAAATTATAAGCTACAAATTATTCCTTACTGCTGTGGCTATCAACATGGAAGCACTATGTGTATGTCTTAATGCTGTTATAAACTTCATTTCTTAAAATGCTTAGCAATTAGGTTGTTTATGTGAATATTTGGTGTATTTTTTTAGGGACTAGCATATTTAAATTTTAAATTAATTGAAAGCATTGTTTCTGCATATGATTCTACATTTGAATTAATCAGGATATGGTTACTATGGACTCTTGAGAGTATGTTTGCTGGACTGCCAATATAATGCAAAGTTAGGCACGTGCATATTTGCTTGTGGAACTTGAACCCAAATGTATTATGCTCTAGTTATCCTAAACTAGAGGATTAAGATTATCCCAAACTTGTGAATTGTGTGTTTGAAGTGGAATTTGTTGAATGACATAACCCTACACTTACTTTAAAATTAATTTTTAAAATGTTGGAAATTGGGATAACTCCAGGGATTTCTGCTAGCTGGGGATGAATTTGCTTGGTGTTTAATGCAACTGTCATTTTTCGATTTATTTAGATGAGTATAAATACCAAATTTTGTTCACACCTCAGGTTTTACTGCCGAGTTGGAAACAGCAAACCATGAGCAATAAACAAACCCAAGAAATAATTGGAAATCTACTTCAGTGCATTTTGAGTCTTCTTGGGAATTTAGACTTGTTCATGAGCATGGCCAAGTCAATGATTATCTCAGTCCCCTGAGATACAGACTGAGCAGATTAAACAGTGTGTGCTGTGACAGTCAGTGCTGCTGTATCTGTGCAGTGGTACTACTGACAGCATCTGCAAGAGCTGGCCACGAAAGTATCTACTACAAGACTAGAATTGACTCATTTTGTGACTAATGTGTAGTAGTTTGAGGTCACAGTATTACACTGGACTAATTAAAATAAGTAAGTCTTTTAATAACTCTTTTTTTTTTTTTTTTTTAAACCTGTAAAGTTTTCACTTTCAACAAAGTTGAAATCAAGGTTCAGCCATCTCCCAAAGTCAAGAACGGAGATCCCATGTGGATAGTCTGCCATGCTGACATTAGCAAAAGTGCTGATTTCCAGCTGTATCATAATTTTACAATTTTTAAGGATGGCAAACTTGTGTTCATGACCGTGTCAGACAGAGGAGAAGCTCTATATGAAGTACCTGTGGCTAGATCTTCAGATACAGGAGAATATGAATGTACTGTGGAAGCGGGCAGGAAGACAAAATCTAGTAACCCTGTCCATGTTTGGGTAAAAGGTGAGTATTCCTTCCCATTCAGCTGTCTTCCAAGGTATGGAAAGGGAACAGCCTTCACAAGGAAGTGTTTTTCGTTCATAGACATCACAGTGCTTTACTAGAACTCAATACTAAATCCTCATGTTGAGGCACTGAAATTGAGTCATGATCTCAGGGCTTTGTGGCAGATCCATGATATTGAGGAGTGCAATCTGTGCCTCCTATGCCACCATCCCCTCTGCTCCTCTGCCTCTATCTCTGAAAGCTGTGAAAGTTTATGCCTGTAGATCACAAGCAGGATGGTGTGGGAGGGCTAGATCCCTGGCAGAGATGGAATTGAGGAGGGAGATTCTCACCTTGTGATAGCCATTGCTCAAGTCAGTATGAAATGTAGACTGATTTGTAGTTTTTTCATCTCTTTTGAGAGCAGGGGCCACCTCCATCTATCCTCTTTCTACCTGATTGCAATTGCCATTTTTTCCTTTGGATCAGCCACTTGGAAAGTTGCTTGCTTCAGTTTTAAACAGTGTTGTGCAAGACCTGTATTTTTTTTTTCCTTCTGTACTGAAGTTGGTGTGGCATTTGCTTTCTTCCCTTGCTCATTTCTGAGTGGCAGTGGGAAGTACTGAGGAGGGAGCAGTCTTACCTTCAAAGTTTCATACTTGACACACTGCATCAAGACTGAACTACTCTCTTGGGGAACCTCCTTCTTCTGAAGGTGTCTCGGTGTGCACCCATACATCAAAGAAATTGTCTTCAACAGCTCACTTCTTGCACATTATTTACATCTGTTTATTAGCATAAATCACTCTCATACTCCTCAGAGATGGTGCTTATTTTGGCATTATTCAGTGTTCTATTTATTTTCTATTCTAAGGAATGGCCACACCAATCCTGACTGTTGAGAAAAAGGAAGTTTTAGAGGGTGATGTTGTGAAGTTACATTGTGAGGTGACAGAAGACCCTCCTTTATACTTCTTTTTCTGGAAGACAAAGATGAATTCATTACCTAAAGAAAAACGTGCATTTGAACCGTACAGAAATTTTTCTGTGATGGAATTTACTGTTGAAGAAGGAGATAACATCTTACATTTTGATTGCTTTGTCAGGAGATATATGCAATCTGACTTTGAGAGCTCAGAACACAGCAATAAAACACTTGTTACAGTCAGGGGTAAGTTGCTCAGCTTTTCTTTTTACTTTGCTTGCTACAATTAAGAAGTTGAGTGATGAGTTTGGATGTATTCTTTTGCAGAACCATTTATAAAGCCTACTCTGAGTGCTAAGCCCTCAAGTAATGTTACAGAAGGAGACAGAATACAGTTTGAGTGTTCAACTGTGGTAGCCCGTATGCGGGACATTGAAATCATCCTCCAGAAAAACAAGACCATACTGAACAGTGTACGAGATGAGAGAAATTTGAAATACTCTGCAGTAGCTACTCTAGAGGACAGTGGTGAATACATCTGTAAGGTGGAGCAAGGGAAAGCATCTAAAACCACCAAACTGAACGTTGCTGTGTCAGGTAATGCTTCTGTTCATCTCAGATTAATGGATTAATACTGAAATTTAAATTGGGCAGGACTGGAAGTAGTGGATGCAAATCGGAAGAGGGACCTCAGAGTAACTTCTCAATACCTGAGGGGGTCCTACAGAAAGGCTGGGGTAGGAATTTTTAATAAGAGATGTGATGGGAGGACCAGAAATAATGGATGTAAATTGGAAGGGGGTAGATTCAGGTTTGACATAAGAAAGAAATTCTTTACAGTGAGGGTGGTGAAACACTGGAACAGGTTGCCCAGAGAGGTTGTGGATGCCCCCTCAATTCCTGGAGGTGTTTGAGGCCAGGCTGGATAAAGCATTGAGCAACGTGGTCTAGTGGGAGGTGTCCCTGCCCCTGGCAGGGGGGTTGGAACTGGATGATCTTTAAGGTCCCTTCCAACCCAAACCATTCTATGGTTCTTTGGAACTCAGGATCCATTTGTAATCGCCTAATTTACCCTAAGGTAAAGGCTATTTTAGATTTAGAGCCGAAACTGAAGTGTTTCTGACTTTTCCCTGATGATACTTTTCAGCTGAAATGATGCTTTCAAATAACACGTTTCTCTTTTCCCTGAAAATAATATTATATTAAAATAATACGATTGTTTTTTTTATCCTGATTTGGAAATTTATGTGCATCCTTTATTCTCTACAATATGAGATAGGCACTCGAATTCTTTTAGACTCAGTTTGAATGAATTTATACTCGTTTTCTGACGCAGAGTTATTCCCCAAGCCCACATTGTCTGCTTCAATGAAGAAGCTGGATGAAAACAAAGAATTAACTTTGAGCTGCAGCATTAATGGTTTTCAGAAAGCCAACTTCTCTATAATACGCAAAAATTCACATGGAGACATCTGGTTGAAAAATTCTAGAAACTTCACAATGAGAGTGAATGTGAATGATACTGGAGCCTATACCTGTAAAGCTGAAGTAAAAGGAATAGTCAAGGAGAGCAAACCTGTAAGGATTAATGTTTATGGTGAGTTTGTACAGAGGCTTAGAGCCCCATGGTGGGGGGGGGGGGAAATCAAAGCCATAAGCTTATTAATAAGCCTCTCTGTTTATAGAACTAGTTTCTAGTCCTCAAACTAGCAGGGTGTCTATTAATTATTACAATATGAATTTCTTTGAGATGTATGTGTAGTCTGAGCTATCGGAGATTTGGCTTATCACAAGATAATCAGGTCAGACTTTTCCAGCCCTGACCCTAAGAAAGGGAAATTAGCACATCTGCCTTCACTTCATTCCACTAGGTGCCAAAACTCTCATTACCATTTGCAGGACCTGGGGATGTTGTGCAAACCTTTTCCTTGGCAGTTTGATCTGGT
>VZTY01035095.1:14111-29353 GCA_013400935.1 Turnix velox
TGGCTTATCACAAGATAATCAAGTCAGACTTTTCCAGGCCTTACCCTAAGAAAGGGAAGTTAGCATGTCTGCCTTCTCTTCACTTCATTCCACTAGGTGCCAAAACTCTCATTACCATTTGCAGGACCTGGGGATGTTGTGCAAACCTTTTCCTTGGCAGTTTGATCTGAAACTTTCTCAGTGTCTGCCTTAAATCCCTCCCCCTGACTCTCCAGGCAGAGAGTCAAGAGAGCCAGAGGTCATCTGGATAACTCTACTCCACACAGGCCAAATTCTGGCTATCAGTACAACCCCTTCACCATCATGCTAACTATAAACACTCCAGTTTCCTTCCCTCTCATGGAACAAGCAGTCTGTTCTCAAGTCTGTGAGAGGGAATGAACTTGGTAGTGACTCACTGTGCTGCAGAAACACAAATCCCTCATTAGGTGCTGCAGGATCCATCTCAGGTAATGGTACTTGCTTATATTTTGCTCTACAGATTTATCCCTTGGGACAGAGCTAGTTCTGGAGTTTGGGTAATCCACAGGTGTATCATTGATCCTTTTATTTTTCCTCTTTGCAGTCTTCCTGTGTGCTATTTTATTCTATGTTTGTATTATTTTTTTATTCTGTTCAAATCACGCTCTGCTTCCACTCTATCAATGAGGAAGAGCTTCCCAGAATAGCAATATATTTAGGCTGTGAGTGCAAACTAGCTAAGCTTTGTGTAACTGTAAGTTTTCTATTAAAAAACAAAAGAGTTTCTGTGATGTGATTTGCAACATTTTAAATTCATTCCCTTTCCAGCTCCAGTCTCCAGGCCAACTCTGTCTGTTGTCAGTGGTTTGCCAGAGGTGGTGCTGGGGAAGCCTCTCCACCTCATCTGTCGTTCAGCAACGGGAACCCCGCCAATAACATTCACATTCTACAAAGGAAATGAAGTTAAGACAACGGTAATTAATGACACATATGCTACCTTCTTGGATAAAAATATCACCCAATATGACAGAAGAGCTTACAGATGTGATGCTAAAAATAATCACTCCAGTGGCGTGAAGACCAGCAGCATTTTGAACATCACAGTAATAGGTCAGTATTTAATTCTTCTTATCTAAAGTCATAGTTTTGAAACTGAAACACCAAATGATGGCCTGAACAAAATGGAAGTGAAATCTTTATATGCTTTAGAAATAATTGGAGGTCTTTATTACTATAACATTGTTGGATTTATTATTTCTGAAAATAAAATAATTTGTTAGTGGGGGCCTGAGGAGCATCCAAAGGAGCTGAAGAAATGAGGCTGACTGACTTCTCTGGAATAGATATAGCTTCCTTCTGTCTCTGCTTTGTTTCTTTCTAGTGCCCTCTCTATTTCTAGTTGTAAAAAAATATTTACTTGAGAATGCTGTTTGGCAAAGACTGTTTAAAAAGATTATTACTTGTGTGTTCAGTCTCTGTTTAACCAAGTAAAAAGACATTAAAACAAGTAGTTCTACAATACAGATTTTGTGCTGTAGGAATTGTGTTGGTCAGAGTAATTTCTAATATTGCTAATATTGATCTCCTTTGGTACTCCCTCTGTAGTACCAATCAAGAATGCCAGCCTGGGCAGCTTGTCACATGGAGTAGTGGAAGATGGCAAAGAAACTACTTTTCTCTGCACTGTGAATGAGGGATCTTGGCCAATCCTCTTCAGGATTTTTAGAAAAGCTGACCGTGAGGTTCTTCTGTTTGAAAAAACTGAAAATGCAGACAGAGTCATGTGGCGCAAGGAAGCCATGAACAGGCAGGACACGGGGACATATTACTGCACAGCTTCTAACCGAGCAAACGTGGATGTGAAAAGCCATCCAATAACCATTAATGGTAAGCTCATTTTTATGAGAAACTAAGTGGCATCTCATTGTGACAGGTGAGGTCATGTCATCTGGGATGTTACTAAGTATAATTCCCTTCTTTTTGTTCCAGCATTGTCAGAAGTTAAACAAAAGAGATCCATTTATAAACACAGCTTGTGTAACTTAGGTGGAAAAGTTCAAGGGATGCTTAAAAGCCAAAAGAGCTGTTGGCAATCTGTTGTTGTTACTGGGTATTTGAACCCAAAGGAGAGGTTCAATAGTGAACTTTGCGTGCCAATTGCTTTAAAATTCTTCCCCAATGTTTAAGAAGGCCAATTTGTAGGAAAAATGAAAGCTGAGGAACTGCAGAAGATGGCAATGGTGGCCTGTCACTGTACACACTCTCTTAAATATGTCTTTCTGATTTCAGTGGTCTTGGCATCTTGGCAGAAAGGAGTCATTACTTCATTTGTCCTAATACCTATTGCCGGAGCAATAATTCTCACTTCATGGTGGTTTTTGTGGAGGAAGAAAAAAGGTAATGAATGGCCCCCTTCTATTTCTTTGGTGACAAATTTATTACAGTTAAAAATCTGTGTTTGTGGGGATGAGGCTTTAGATGATGACTAAACACACTTTTGAAAAACCTGAAAATCCACTTCAAGTGGCTCAAATTAAGCTCCAAGTGTTCTGAAATTTCCAAGTACATTGGGCAGGATGGAAGCATCTAACTTCTAGTGCTGGGCAGGCAGTAGTGCAGCACAGACTATTTGAGACAGGCCAGATTTGCACTGTTCAAATGCAGTCCTAGCTGTGGGGTAATAAGTGGGATGTAAGAATTTGTGATAGCTCTGATTTGGGTAAATAATCACTATTTTTTAATTTTTTTTTTTACTTTTAAGTTCTTTTACTTCTGCAGCCTATTAATGGATGCTTTTAATGATCTCTCTCAAGATAAAGGACCATCCATGGAGATGTCTGGGTAAGATGGCTTTATACTATGGATGAAGTATTTCTCTTTAAAGGAATGGAGACCTTCCACCATGAGAATATAGCTTCTAATGGCACACACCTGCAGACAATAGATGGTTGTGCTTCATATACCACCTGCTAACTCAACAACAGGATGAGGAAATACTCTAAAAATAGTGTGTGGGGGGGCAAAGCACATTTTTTACCTTAAAGTTTGGTTCTGCTTCTCTTGCAGACAAAAGTAAAACTTTGATTAGCTTCAATAGATAAGAGAACACGTGATAGTCGGGATAGACAATGACTCATCTTTGCATATCATCACACTGTTGGTTCTATTTGCTGCTTTTTTGGATAATTGCATCAACTTTTGTTGATTTCCTTTTCAGTTCCCCCTTGGCTGCAAACTTAACAAGTGAAAAACTGACAAGACCACACAATGATGGAGACTACTATTCAGGTAGGATATTTTGCTATTAGAGATTTGGCTTAATTTATTCCTTTCTGGCTGTGACAGTTTTGACACAGCTGCAAAAAAATTATTTCAGAGAGTCTGGATGTGTTCCTGTATGACCTAATCTAGGTGTTACTGCTCTGGCAGGGGGATTGGACTAGATGATCTCTTGAGGTCCCTTCCAATCCTTGATATTCTGTAATTCTGTGTGAAATTTTGAGTATGAATAATGACAACAAGAATTCAGCTGTGCAGTTAATCTATATGGCTACAATCTGTATTTCTTCAGCTCAACTTTTGTTTATATCTTTTAGGATCAGGCTACATTGACGACAGTGAAAATCACATGAAATCAACGGATGACAGTAAAGGTAATTTCATACTTAAACAATAGAGTTAAAAATTATTTTATGACTGAAATTTGTGATGTTTTGATATGTCCTATCTGTTTTAGACATAATGCCCTCTGGCCTAACTATCTGCCTGTGTGCCAGAAATAAATGGGTTCAATTCTTACCTACTGTGAGTTGGGCAGCTTCATTCTGACCAGCCAGGCTACTGCAGATGTCTCTGCCAGATGTGAAAAACAAGTCTGTTATTCCTGTGCCTCTAAAAATAACAGTATCTATTCTGCATTTGTGTGGCAATAGCTTTTACTTCTGTGAGCAAAAGGAAGGAGTTTATAGCCTGGTGCATAGAATTTATTCCATTGTGGCCTGAATAAGTCATATTAGAACTAGAGAGACATTCTCCTGCAAAACAAATAATATCAGGAAGCAGAAACAGGAGCACAAGGCTGTATGGATCATTCAGAATCACTGCTATTGTAGGAAGTGGGTAATTTAAACTTTGGTATTAACAAATATCTCACCTTAAACACTACTTCTGTTTTGTTCAGCACTTCATTTTTCCCTTTCTCTCACCAATGCTACTGGAAGGCTGCTCCAAAACTTTGCTGCTCTGCTTGTTAGATCTCTAATTTCTATTTTAAAAAATGCACCAGCCATACTACAGGATTCTAGTCTGAATGACTGTTGAGATTCCTTCCAACTCTTAAGGAAATCTAGTAGAAAACCTTCTCCACCCTAAGGAAAAGGTAGATTGAAAAGCAACAGCAGCTTCTTGTGTCTTGTGAGGAATTGTCCATTAATTTCAGTGGCAGCAGGATCAGTCCCACAGTTCAAATGAAGCATGCAGTCCTACAAAGAAACATCTTCTTGATATTTTTGGGGCAGGACCTGACCTTGAGAGTGCTGAGGTGGAATACACTGAAGTTGAAGTATCAACGCTTGACCCTCACAGAGGTAATTGACTCTCTGGCCTCTATGGTTATGTTCTGGGAGCAGAGCTGGGCATGTTGTTGCTCCCAGCCTTTCTTCATGTGCTGGTACTGTGAGTAGAAGAGCAGGTTGTGTTTTGTGTGCATGATGGCTTCATGCCATTAGTGCTAATTAACCTAGATGATGTGATGGCAACCATGCTGTTCACTGCAGCCTTTCTTCATGTGTGCACTTGCCTTTCCCATCCACATGAGGTCTGTGCAGAGCAGGGCTCCCAGCTGGAGCCGTGTCTCTGAGCAGAAGGCAGCCTGCTGTGAATCTTCATGTTGTAGCTGAGAGTCATTTGACATTAGCCATGTTGTAGGATAACAGAGAGAACAGAAAGCAGTGGAATTTTCTCCTTTGTGAAGGAACTGGTTGAAGGGTCAAAGCTGCAATTCTTTGTGATAGGGAAGGAAGAGAGACCAGTGCAGATTTAGCCTCTCGGTCTGAAGAGGTTTGGAGATCATCCTGAATTTTCGGGCACATTAAACAGAGAGAATATTGATGCCCATATAACTTTAGCCTTTCTCCCTGTGGTTCTGTGGTAACAGTATCCAGACCTCGTAGCATGAGGCTAAGGTACTGCCTACTGCAATGAGAATAGTAAAAGAAGCCAAGTGAAGTATCTTTATGTATGGCTGTAATAATCATATACACCCACAAAGATAATTCAGCCATAGGACTGCCGCTGGCACTTCTGCCACATTGATGTTATTGTACAAATTTTATTACAAATTGTAATATTCTTTTATAACTGTCTGTGGGTTATGACCAGCCCTTCTTAGGGAAGAGACATTTCGTATTGTAGGTGACAATATCCCTGTTGCACATTTTTTGATTTTGCCTGTTTTCTTAATGAAGACAAATTTGATTCCACTCACCCTTTCTCTGGGCATGTGTAACTCATCCAGCAGCCTGCACGTAGAATCTGATTCCTTCTGCCTTTTGGATAGCACTGTATTTCTTTGATCTCTCAGGACTAACTTCAGATGAATTTATCTTCTCAGTTATTTGTTTCTCCTGCCACTGTTGTCAATGTCAATGATAATTTCCATAGCAGAAGAATCACATTTTGTGGATTGTAAAAGACTAATGCAGTAAATACTGCAGTATCTAAGCTCCAATAGTCACTTTTGGGAGTCGGGGAGTAACTGAATGCCACCTCAAAACAAGTTATGTAATTGTAGAAGGGTGTTCATCTTGTCTTTGACAGTAAAGAACTGCTTAGATTTGAAAACAGTGGCTTCTTGCTCTTTTTCCTGCTGTATCTGTGCTGGCTGGTTGTTTCTGAAATACTTTTTAATGCAGTATAATGGCTCATAGACTCGTGCATCTGCAGCTTTGTGTGCTCTGCTTCTGTGTGAGGGGCAAAAAACAAGGTTCCTCTGCAGTGTTAGTGGGAAGGAATGATAAACTTATTAGAAGCAGAGTGTTGTGGGTTTATTTTTAAACCTCCACGTGGGAATAACTTCATAGTTAGTTTTTTGAAATAGGGGTGAAAAGGCTAGACAAGCGTGAGGTAGAGCTGGGGCTACAAAGTACAACTCTTATTTCAAGTACTTTTTGTGCTATGGTAATTTGATATTTAAAGAGGGAGTAATTCCAGGGAATGATTAAATTAAATACTTAACGAGATTATGTGCTTGACAAAAAAATAGTGCTTATCTTTTCTAAGGCTTAGTTGTGCAAAAATTTGGCTAAGTGGCTTAGACCCTTTATTGTTGATCTGAGAGAAAAACAATGGAAAGTGCTAAATAAGATCAGGAAATCTCCCTGAAGTGAGAAGGGAAAACCCAGTAGTCATGGCTGAGTAAGAACATGCTCCTTCTTTTATAGCTGGTTAGTTTATCTACAGGGTGGCAACATTGCAAACTTAGTGGGAACAAAATGTCAAATCATCCAAGTAATTTTTCCTAGCACTTTTTTTTTTCAGAGCTGAGATGACTTTTGGAAGATTAACAAAGCAAATAACATGGGCAGTGGCATTATATCACAGTTATATATGAAATGGGTCTGGGAAAAAAAAAACCAAGCTCAGGAAATGCTGCCCACCAAGTCTTTCCAGAGAGTCAACAGGAGTAGATTTAGGAGTGTGATCTGCTAAAAAAAGTATTCCAAATGAAATGAGCTGCCTCTCATTAAAGTTCTGAGAAAATTACTTCTTACTTTACTGGAAATTGAATTGATCATTTAAACAAGAGTCTGTAAGCAACGTGCTTGGAGATCTTCAGGCTGTTTTGCAACCTGGCTGCAGACCAAAACTGCAAGTTTGGAAGCTGTGATTAGGCACTTGGTGAAGTGTAACTCCTACTGCTGCTGGAGTTAATGGAGTTAACTCAGTTCTGTTGTGTTGGCTCCCAACATTTAAAGGCCATTTAACACAGTTAAATGAAATTAGCTTTGGGAAACTGGAATGTGGGCTGTTCAGAGCAATGCAGAGCACTTACAGTTCTGAGTCTGAGTCTGAGCCTGGCTGCAGACCAATGTCTGAATTCTTTAATTTTTTTATTTTATTTTATTTTTAACTAGAAAATCTTGGTGTATTAGAACCAATTCCCTTGACTTCTTGCATGGTTGTAGATTAAGAATCCCTGAGTAACCACAGCAAAGCGAAGTGTTCTAGAACCACTTTCTTAATTATGTATAAAGTCCTATGCAAGCAAGGGCTTACTTTTAAACCTGAGTCTGTGCAATATGCCTCTGAGACTAACATACTGTGTCCTTGCAGGCACATAATTCTCTGTCTGCTTTTTCTCCTCACTTTCTATATTTCCACAAGCCTTCCTGGCCTTCCTGCTGTGTCTACCTGATCTCAGTGTGCTAATGGAAGAGTCTGCCATGCTGGGGGACTGGGAGGAGACCTTTCCCAAATAGTCCTTGAATAGTGGTTGCGTGGTGTGAAATCTGAAAATATTCTTCTGAGACATTTCACAAAAACCAGCAAATCAGATTATTTTTGTGCTCATAAATTTTAATCAGTCTAGTCACCTAAAAGGGAGTCCAGTTAGTCTTACAAATGACAGATCTCCTCAGGTCTTACAACAAATTGAAGCTCTTCAAATTCATCCAGAGACACTCTCTAGTGTCTAAAATGAAAGCAGTATAGATTTAAGTTGAGAATGTAAAAGTCAAATTTAGAAAGCAATGCCTATTTTCATCATCATATTTATATGGAGGAAGAGACTCTTCCCTTTTGGAACCTCACAGCCTGGGTTTGGGGGTGGGTGTAGTTGCTTTTTCATACAGACTTCACAGGCCCATTGCTGCTTTTGTAACTACTTCCTCTAAGAGTAAAACAGCGTGTTCTGTTTGTGTAAGGAGCTTTTCCAAAGGTGAAAAAGAAAAGAAATTGATTCTGTGCCAATACATTTTCCAGCTCCTGTACAGAAGGGGACTGAAACAGTTTATAGTGAAATCAGAAAAGCTAATAATGGTAAGTAAGCTAGTGAAAAATTAAACACATAAAGGAAGCGTTTGTATAGAGATTAAAGATAAATTTGTGACTGAGTACTTTAGAAGATGAATGCTGTGAAGAGAGATCCAAGTCACGTAGGAACATTCCGAGTGACAGCTACAAAAGGTGTTGATAAGCTGTGGAACACCTTCATGGTTTCTCTATGCAGTGAGATTAATATTTGTAGCATCACCTTGTCAGCCCCTTTTCACTTTCTGCTAAGTAATTGGGCTGTACATCTCAGTGTGGAGCTGAACAGCCCCTCCTAGGGACTGAGGTGCTGTGCTGTGTGATCTCAAGGTGCTCATGAATAATAACACCTTTCCTCTTAGTTGAACATATTTGGCATGTGTTATAAAATATTTCACTGGTTTTGGATATAACCACATATAAAACCTCCAACAATATACTCTAAAAATACCTTTTAAAGCAATATGATCACTTGCACAGGGTGGATTGTGTTTGTTTTAAACACCAACAAAAGTCAATTCAAGCTGTATCTGCCCTTCCACCTCCTGTAACAGGCTTCTGGGTGTGGGTGTTAGCAGCTTGCTGGCAACTCTAACTGTTCTGGCTCTTAAGAAATTCAGAGACAGCAGGTTAAAGCCCTCATAGTTTGTCAAAGGCCAAATCAGAAGGGATTTCCTTTCCTCTCTTTGTGTTAGGAAATCTAGATTTGTATATATTTGGGCTGTAAAATGTTCAGGTTTTGTCCCCATCCCTGTTGCCAGTTGGCTTTGGTGTGTGCCATTTTTAATTTTTGATTGCTGTGTTTTAATTTGCTGTTTTTCTGTTTTATAAAGATTTCCCACCTACTCCAACAGAGTATTCTATTTCTAGAGTATCTTTCATGTGAGGGCCTCCAAGTAATTTAGAAAACATTACTTAATTTTCCCTTAGTGAGGACTTATAAAGCAATTTTTATCTCCATTTTACAGCTGAATAAACAGAGAGATTAGGACATTTGTTTAAGGCAATGTGTTTAGAGAGTGACAACACCCAGAGCAGAAGTTTGGAATCCTAACTCCAGATTTTAGTGCTGAGCCTTGGTGTTGTGCTGATTTTTCACAGCCTTATAGTGAAGAGCAGAATATCCTTTACCATGGGCACCTCATGTAGGATCACCTGGCAGCATCATGAGATACAAACCAGCTCATTTCAGAGCTGAACCCGAAGGCCACTGATGTTCTGAAACTTTTTCCAGTGAGTGTGAATTGGGTCTGTGACAAGCTGCTGACTGTGTAACCCCTCACTTGCTTTCTGCCAAGGTGTAAATCTGATTTTTACACCTTTCACCATCCCTATTTTTGACATTAGGGGAAGTGTTCTATACTGGGAGGATGTTTTTGTAATGTAAACCCAAGGGTAGTGCAGCAGAATTATAATTCAAAGCAGTGACTAGACTGTGATTGCCACAAAGTGGGAATTGCAATGAAATGAGATATGATTGAAAGGCTGAGCTGAATTAGCCAGATGATATGTAAATGCCCCTAATCTTATGGTCCACCTGCTCTTTTATGCCTCACATTCTAGCATTCTATAGCTTCAGTTATTCTTGGAAACGTAGTAACAGTTTATTGTTTTAATCACGTCTGTTTTTCCTGACTGATAGACAGGAAAAGTGTTTCTATGAGATAAGCAGTGCATCACCCACCTTCCAGCCTGCTCCAGTGAAACTTTTACTTTGATTTTTGATAAGCTGTGTGACTGCAAGTGAAAAGGCAGTTAGGGGGATCCCGAGGAAATAGTTCTTCTGATGTACTTCAACATATATTAATATAATTATATTAAAGATCAGTTGTGAAAGATTGTGAAAGTAGCTGCAGACATTGGTTTTCCATTATGATCTGCACTACATTTGGATATTCTTTGAGGTTTTTTGAGCAAATGCCAAAGATTACAATCTACTTGAGGAAGTTAATGATTCAGACAAACGTGTCCTCTGGGGAAATGACATTAGTTTGTGAATTGGTGTCACCTACACAGTTTGACAGATTTAATGCCTGAGATCCATGTAACATTTTATTATTATAATATATATGGGGGTGACTATCGTGGTTTGGGTTAGTTTAATTGGAATTGAGTGCTTCATAAGCAATTCTCTCTCTCCAAGAAATTATCTGTGCATTCCAGAAGTTGTGCCCAGTAGAGAGGAAGCTGAAGAGCTGAGAGTAGTTGTTAGGCCTGATGCATTTCTTTGTGACTAAGCTAAAATATTTGTCCTCTTCACTTTTGTATAGCTCTGACTTCTGTCCCCAGCAAGGCAGATGCCATGTTCCAACTTCTCTTCTTCTTCTACTGGTTCTTCTATCAGTTAATGAGTCCACAGTGCAGATAATGTTCTGACCCTTCCTGAGCCCCAGGCCTTTGGCAGTGTGCTGAGCATCTGCCATTATTCCCTTTCTTTTTATTTTCCGGGTATTGGCTATGTCATATCCTGTTTCTATCGTTTTAGTGTCTTCAACACTTCCCATCCTGTCTGCTGCTTTCCTGATTCTGAGTACTTAGCCTAACGAGGTGTTACAATTAAAGCTTGACAGGAGTCTGAGAAACAAACTCTCAAATGCACATTTCAAGATGCAGAAGACCTAATTAACTACAGTTAACCTGTTAACACTAGGAAAAACATGTAATTTGTGGAATTCAAGTCTAATCAGGTATATTTTGGTTGAAAGTCAAATAATAGTACTGTAGCTAGAGAATGGTAGTCTCTTTAGCTGGGTACTGGATTTCCTCTAATATAATAAGTTTAAGGAGGATGCTAATCACTAGCATTGTCTTGGGAAGCAGCTCAAAGAAGTGAAGTTGTCCCTGCATTGTTATTGTAAGGTTACTTTAATCCAGAGAAAAGAGACTGAATGTTCTGGAAGTTTGTCCAGGTATTGATTTTAATCCTTTTCTAGAGCAGTGGTTTAGTATTTTTCATGAAGTATCTAAAACTTCAAGCCTCAACTGTAAGTCACACCTTAAATCCAAATTATAAATTAGTGAATGATCACAATTAGTACCAGTCAGGTCAATTACAACTTGTCTAAAAGTCCTTCACCCCTATCAGGATGAAGTGTATCCCCTGGTTGCTCTATGAAGTGTTCGAAGTGTTTTAGGAACCAGGAATTTCCAGCCCAGTCCCAGAGCCATTGCTTTTTGCTCAGAAAGCACTGAGACAGCCCAAGACTTAAGTGAAAGGCAATTCTCTAAATCAACAGACTGCCAAGAATTAAAGAAATTACTGTTGACCTTGCTGCCTCCTTTGCCTGTGCTGGAGTCCCAGTGGGCAAGGCTGGCAGCTGATGCTCTTCCTGAGGGACTGGTCAGGATGTGTCAGTTACTGACTTCAGCTGGATGGGTGGAGGCTTTTCTAGGTGGATGATTTAGTTCCATCACACCTTTTATCCTCCCAAGAGAGGCAGTGGGGGCAGGAAGTCCAAGCATCTCCATACTGGTTCTATATCTGAGTTCCACCCCTTCCCTCAACATTGATCCTTGTTCTTGAGATAGCTCAGTTCATGTTACTGGGAAGACTAGAGCCAGCTCCAGTTTGTGTATTTCCTTACATTTTTCCAGGGAACTTCTTGTGGAAGACAAGGTTTTAGTACATTCTCGCTCCTTCAGTGAATTCTACCATTTGCTGTGTCAGATCCAAAGCTCACAGAAGCCAGTGATAGATTTTGCACTGATCTTGGTGTGCACTGGATTGACCTCCCAGAGGCTTGCTGCAAGAGGAACTATTCTTAATTTCTTATCAGGAAAATGCAAATCTAGTGAATAAAATGCAGAGACGGCCTTTATGCTGCTAAGTCTGGAAAAATAAGTTGGTCACTTGGAGGCAACTGCAGTGGTGAGACAGGAAATTCTAAGACTCCTACTGCAACCAACAATGTACTGTGGAAAAATAAATATATCCCAGTGGAAAGAGGCATGAGAAATCTCCACTGCATTCAGTAGTTTGGAACAAACTATCAGAAATCAGTCCTAGCAATCAGGAAATCTGCTCAAATACTTTCCTGCTACTGAGCCTCAGGCTTAACACCTCTGTGCTTGGCCAGAATTTCCCACTGAGTGCCTTTCCTAGCATGGAGAAAACTCTCAGGGTCTGAGGATTCATTATGTTTTTAAAAACTCAGGCCTGATGAGCATGTGCTGGCTGCCTGCAGGCCAAAAACATGCAAATAGCCTTTCCCTTCTCCAAAATAAAAACTCTTTGGATCTTTAGATTTCAAGACGTGTTCTAGAGCAAAGCTTGGATCTGTGAGACGTTGATTCCGGAGCCAAATGCTTACAATAGCTTCTGCCAAAAATTAGGGGAAGCCAAAAGATTTCAGTAAGACAAATATGCAGGGAGCTTCTGACCTTGCTTGAACCACAAATGCAAAGCTGAATTGCGTGCATGCCCCTGTGTAAGATCTGTTCCCAAACTGCCTGCCAAGATTCTCTTTTACAAGCTACTGCTGCACTCAAAAGCTTGTCAGAATGTGACACATGTCTGCACTTGAGCATCTTCAGTTGATAATCCAACACCTAGCCCTAGAACTTCAGCTCTGATTCCTTTCTGAAATACACAGTTTCTGTGCCCTGCTCTGCAAACTTGACCATCAACTAGAATCCCATATATTTTATTTCCCTGTTTTTGTTAGTATTCAAAAACTTTTCTGTTCTTTCATCTCAGTAAAAAACATTTAATTCCTGCTAAAAATACAAAAATGTTGTGAAAAGATTGACAACAGCAAAGAATCATCAAAAGCACCATATCATTGTGCTTTCCTTAGGGACTACGTGCTGCCTTACCTGGTTGATGCCTTTTGAGAAATCCAGCAGCACTTTCAAACGGTGCAAATTATGACCTTCTCCTGGCAGAGATGTGACACTTGGTTAGAAAGCCACGCTAGTTTGAATGTGTGTGACAGATAACAAGGAGGGATATCTGTCACTGTGACCCAGTAGCTTTGGAGTAGCAAACATCCCGTTGTTTGAAGTTGGGAATTTATACAAAATTCCTCATTTCCTCCTTCCTGTAAGCACAATGCATTGTGACAGGGGACTCAACTACACCTTGTTAATACCTTACTTCATAAACCTTACGTATAGTTTTGCCAACTTAAAGTCAGGCTTTGATGTAGCGCTGTGTCAGCAGTGTTTTTGTTCACTTCTGTCAGCTTCCAGGACACTACAAGCTTTTATGCTCTTCCCATGTTACTTTTTATTTTGTTTTTTATTAAACATATAAGGATATAAGGATAAATTTTGTCAAAATTCAGGATAATTTTTACGAGTAAATTGTGCACTGGTATAAGGTGCTGTAGTCACCTCAGTTTTAATCCTTTTCCTAGGCTTAAAGTTTTGGGTAGAACTGTCACTGATCAAATTGATAAGGCTGTGTGCCCATGGCATTCCTGCAGTCTCTGCATTTCAGGGATTGCAGACTGATGGTGTGCTGTGCTCGTGGTCAATCAAACCAGCACTTTTTACTTTAAATCCTCTTCTAAAAAAGAAGTTACTTCCCTCGGTTTCCAAACTGTTTTACTTTCAGAGGGCAAAGAAATCTTTCTAGTTTAGAATTTGAAGATATTCTGTAAAACTTCAGAATATCTAAATCCATTTTATTTTAAAAAGAACATAAGACCTAATCCTAAAGTTCTCTGGCCCTAAATGGGAAGAGCCTGCTGGTTCTCAGGCTTTCATTGGGAACAATTATCTTTTTATTAATAAAATTTCAGGTGTCTTTGCAGGATCTGATTTGGCTCTGAAAACTATATCCTATACCGGATTTCTGCTGAATTTTTTTTTTCCTGGCAAGGAATTGGAAGAGGAAGTATAATGTCTTGAAAAGGAAGACTCTTTTTTGTCCAGTAACAGCTTGTGCTCACGGTAGAAAAATTCTGCTTTAAAACATAATCAGGAAAGCTGTCAAATGTGTAAGGTTCAATGTGATCTTTGAAGTTTCTGGTCCCACCCATGCACTTGAATTAAGCCATTGCTTGGTCTTAGGACCAGAGCTTGAACCTTAGTTGTAGTTTTACATCATAGCAAGGTGAAGTGAGAAGTTAAAGATAAAAGTCTGGAATATAGAACTGATCACTCTGAAGTGTATAATTTTTTAACCTATGCTCTGTGTTTTATTTTTCAGATTCTGTGGAAAACAGACATTCTGTAAGTATTGATTTCATTTAAGCAGTTAAGTATATGGAAAATAGAGTTTATTGTGCATCTACTAGGTTTGTTCAAGTGTGGCTACTTTTCAGTTATTGATTTGTTGTTCAGGACCTTTACTAAGTAGGACTGCACAATCCTTTCTTATATATACATATTATCAGGCTTTCAGTACTACAGCTTTAAAATAATCACCTTTAAACAGAAGCAACACATGTAAATTGTAAGGGGGTAAATTTAGACTCGACATAAGAAAGAAATTCTTTACAGTGAGGGTGGTGAAGCACTGGAACAGGTTGCCCAGAGAGGTTGTGGATGCCCCCTCTCTGGAGGTGTTCAAGACCAGGCTGGACAAGGCACTGAGCAGCCTGATGTAGTGGGAGGTGTCCCTGCCTATGGCAGGGGAGTTGAAACTCGATGATTTTTAAGGTCCCTTCCAACCCAAACTATTCTATGATTCTGTAGCTGATATTTGGTAGTGCTGGTACAGGAGGTAGGTGACAAATTAAAAAAACCTCCAATAATTTGTGTCAAACACCCCTGCACAGCTTTGGATCTGTGACACAAATGTTAATCCCAACAGAATAGCACATGGTTGGGGCTGGCTGCTGCTTGCTTTGGTTCTGATAGACCTGAGGCACTCCAGATTTGCATATGAAAACCTGCTGAGCTGGTTAATGTCTCTCTGGGGACAGAGGTGCTCTGTCGTTTCCATCTGTAAAATCTATAGAGTGTTTAGTGGCAGAGAATCTCCTCGGGGTGTGCCTGCTCACATGCAGGCATGTACATTCTGGGACTGGAATATCCAGAGGAGTGAGGGGCTTCCTAAAGCCTGGAAAAAAGAGTTTAATTAATGAGGAATGTCTGGACACCTGAACTTGGGCAGATGTCACTCCAGTTCACTGTCATGAACCGTTTTCTTCTGGGTTCATTTTCATCCACTGGAGCCCTCAACACAGGAAAAACATTGAGCTGTTGGAGCGGGTCCAGAGAAGGGCCACGAAGATGGTCAAAGGGCTGGAGCAACTGCCCTATGAAGACAGGCTGAAGGAGTTGGGGTTGTTCACCCTGGAGAA